>LGRX02001611.1:0-18021 GCA_001247695.2 Cymbomonas tetramitiformis | reverse complement strand
CGCGCTTCTCACGTGTCCCTTAGAGTGGCCGCGCTTCTCACGTGTCCCTTAGAGTGGCCGCGCGCTTCTCACGTGTCCCTTAGAGTGGTCGCACTTCTCACGGAATTTTCTTGCAAAAAGGTCAGAAATGTCCGTCTGGGCGGTGTTATGCCTGTCGCAATCATTTGCTCATATCAACCTTTTCTCCCTAGCATGAAGCTCACATGGTCAACAGGGACATATCTCACCAAGGCTGCGCAATGCTCGTTGAAAGTTTGGCTTAATGCAAGATCAAGGATGCCAAGCCTAATGTAATCTCCCTTCCTTGGAGCGCTCCAAACAAACAACGGTCAGCAGCTTCTCCTATGTATAAGGCACAGTGTTTGACAACTTGATACACGAATTGGTGGAAGCCAGCTTGGATGGAGAGCATGTAATGCCTTCGAGCCTTGCAAAAGCCGATCAGCTCTCAACAAGCAAGGCCAGAGCTTTATCGCACCTCTGCATCGCTTTCCTGGTGATATGCGCGTCGTTCCCCTGGCAACACAATACAAAAAAAATCCCCGCAGAAAAAGTCAAGGATGGCCTGGAAGCACATCACCAAGAGCAAGCATGCAAGACACGACTTTGCAGGGTGTGAGAGCTATGGAGGGTAAACGGCTGATGAGAACCACGAGGACACAAATGTTGTGTGAGAGCTGTGAAGGGTAGCATAGTAGGCAATATTTTTGGTTCCCTCGCCTCGTCCAAATAAAATGCGCAATATATAGGCCATATGTGAAGGAAGGTTGTTATGTGCCTAGGGCATAATGTTCAATAAGTGTATCAACCCCATATACCCTTGAGAGAACTCCCGAGGCGTAAAAGAGTTTTTGTGAGCTCTGGTGAGCTGCGCCTGACACGCTAGCGCCACTCTCAAATTCATCGCGACTCATCCGATACCTGAAAAGTGGTCACCTTGTTGGCCCTTGCCCTTGCCTTTTCCCTTTCCTTTCTCCTCTTCATCCTATTAACCAACAACATCCCCCGCATGCTCAGACGACACCACGTGGTTACTGGTGAGAACGCAAAGAACATTGAACGAAACATAGCACAGTCCACCTGCTCGGTATGTACACAGCAGTAGTCCCTGCGAGGCACTTGCGCAACTCGGGTGTTCACCATGTCGATGCTCAGTGGCACTCAAGGAATTCGCCACATATCACAATTATCTCAAGGGAGGTAGCTACTCAAACCACAAAGGGGGTGGGTATGACCCCACTGATTCGAAAATTTTCACGTTTTCAATGCGCTCCTCTCAGAACCGCTTTCTAAGTTTAAGGGCACTGCTGCTTCGGAGAAAACAAGCGGGATGCACCCGGCGGAGCATCGCTCGCTCCTTCGCCTCCTGTTCCTCAACCTTCTTGTAGACGGAGTACGAGTCAATGGGCTTTGCTGCACCAAAGGGGTTCGGCTTTGACGAACCAGGGCTCGCCTGACGTGCGCACGTACGGCAATGCGACGTTAGTGCGCAGGTCTGAGCGGGGCTTGCAGAGGAGAGGCAGCGAAGCACACGCAGTCTCTCCACGACGGGCCAAAAACTCAGCACGGCTCTAGGGCGTGGTCATCGCCGCTGAGGATGTGGCGGAAGCCGGACTTAGCACTGACAGTATGAACGGCCGATGGAGGGATGAGAAGTGGCTTTAGCACTGGAGTCTGCATGAAGGACCTTTTGAAGTGTTCAAACAAGGCACTGCACCCGTGGCGACTCCTACCAAGAACGAGTGCTGCGATTCAGCGCTTGGTAAACGGCTGGAAACAATGTAACCGTGCCAAGGTGAGGTTGTAGCTGTTGGTTGTCAGCTTTAAACTAAGGATATCCATAAGAGGAAGCCTTTGTATGTTCTACGAGAGAATCCAAGATAAAACCGTTCGGACCTCGGGCACTGCGTTGCCTCCGGCTGTTTTGGGCTGTAGGATGAGTTTGGGGCGCTGGCTTGGCCGGTCTCCGCCGTCGCCTGCAAACAAACCAGAACAGCATCCTCTCAACAGGTTTTTGGATCTCAACTTCTCAACAAAAACAACTTGAGAGAAAGCACAAGAGCGCTCACCAAACCAAGGGATGCTTGTTCACCAAGTGAAACTCCGCCTAACAGAACAAGCGAGAGACGGTGCAAGCAGATACGCAGTCGTGCGCTCCTGAAGAGAGGACAGCACCTTCAAGTCGCTGCTGGCTTGGTTGCCCATCCTACACACGAACAATAAGCATGCTTAGGAGAGACAGGTCCAAGGCACTCGAAACTAGGCGAACGAGCAACAAAGCATAATTCCTATGAACTTCCTTCCGAAGTAAGGAGGACACCTGTAGGCCTACTTCGAGATAGTGCTAGAACTAATGAAGCGGACACGTGCCTAGAGTGCCCTTGCACTAAGTGGACGTTAGGTGCAAAGACAGGAAGCAGTGAAATCTGTCCTCTAAACGCACCTTGCATATGGTTCCAGGGACCTCATTACTATGGAGGCAAGGGGCCATGCAGGCTCACACTCACCAGGGTGCCACCTCCTCCATCTTGGCGGCCCATATCGCGCTGACCCCCATATCCTCCGCCAGATCTCCGGTCTTCTCCATAAGAATCGAACCCACGGGATCGAGGTGCGCCGCGTTCCCTGTAACTGCCATATTGTGTGCCTTGACTTGCCTCCTCGTACCTTTGATATGGTTCCTGGTACCCGCCCTTTCCGTAGCCGCCGCGGTCGCCGTAACCGCCATAACCCCCTCGATCACCATAGCCGCCGCGCTCCTCGTAACCACCACCCCGGTTATAGCCTTTATCGCCGTAACCGCTACTGTAGCCTCCTCGGTTGTTGTATCCGCCCTTCTCTCCAAAACTACTGTCACCATATCTGCCTCTATCGCCGAAGCCACGATCACCATAGCGATCTCCTTCACTGTAGCGGTCACGAGGATATCCACCTTTTCCGAAGCCGCCACGATCGCCTTGTCCGTCGAAATCGCCTCTGCGCCCTGCAGATATCGCCCAAAGAAGGGACCAGCAGAATAACCCATGCATTTTTTCAGGGATCTTAACTAACCTGCCCAGCGAGTGACGTTGAAGGCGGTACTTGCATGGAGCAAAGTCCGGCTTTCGATCTCAAGGCGAGGGAGAGAGAAAAAGAAAACTGTAAGCTTTATGACGCTGCCTGTTGCCCTGGAGGATGCGTCAACTCGAGAGCCGTGCGGTCACAACGCTCTCACGAAAAGTTTTCCAACAGCTAGAGCGCAGATTGCCAAATAACCTCGTATCCGTTCGTAGCAGTTCCAAATAAGCTC
Source organism: Cymbomonas tetramitiformis (assembly GCA_001247695.2). Classification (NCBI taxonomy): domain Eukaryota; kingdom Viridiplantae; phylum Chlorophyta; class Pyramimonadophyceae; order Pyramimonadales; family Pyramimonadaceae; genus Cymbomonas; species Cymbomonas tetramitiformis. The sequence goes on along the minus strand of LGRX02001611.1, from coordinate 14,732 downwards.
GTATCCGATTTCAAGGGTCGAGGGCCTTGTGTGTATCAACCTTCCCCAGGTCGTGAAGTGGGTGTGCCGTTCTTTGCAGAGCAACTCACAAGGGAAACGGGGACAACGCAGGACTCCTTGAGGTGTGCGGCGACTCTCGGAAACAAAAGTGAGTGTTTGCGAAGTGTCATCCATGCACTTCATAAATAGCCATGGGCAATGTCTTCGCTCCCCCAGTACCATGATTGCGAAGACGCAGAGAGAGACAAGCGAAGGTGGCAGAAACTATCTATGGAAATAACGACGCTTCATTCAGCGACACATATCTTTGCAGTGCATTCTAACTTGAGGCGAGCATAGGGTGTCCGAGTTTCTATCCCGCGCTGTTTGGTGCGTTAGTACACAAGTATCTTATCTCGCTCATTTCGACCACGTGTCACAAACCCAGGAGTAGTCAGGTTCGTAACATATCACTGCAGGCTGTCGTCAAGTCAACGCACCTATATCCGAGCTAGGCGCAAGGTTCACTACGCAAGTGTACAAGCGAGAGCGGGACGTGTCAAACGAGTCAAACCTGTGGCTGTGTCAACGCGGAGAGGGCGGTTGCCGACGAGCTGCAGCCACACGCCCAGCAGTGAATTATCGTACAAAGCGAAACGTTTCAGGTGAGTCAGAAGTAATAAAGCCGGTGAGGCCAAGGAAAACTGCAAATGAACATATACAGGATGGGAAATAGAATTGCATAAATTACAACCTCATTCACGAAAGCGTTATCGAGTTTTCGTTCAGTGAGAATAAAAAGTAGGAAGCATGGGATCTGAAGTTGGTGACACTTACAACACCACTTTGACCTAAAGCAGCGATAAGGGACTGCTTATCTTCAAATTCGACGAAGCAGCCGCGTGGACGCTGAGTGTCTTTGTGCTTGATAACGCGATAGTCCTTGACCTGAAGGCAAAAACGGGTGGTCAACCTAGAATTAATGTGAAAAACACCTTTTGGTGAAAGTTAGTTCCAACCGATCAACGAAATACTTTTTTTGAAGACAGAAAGCACATACACACACACACACACAAAGAAACACATACGTTTACAGATACCCAACAGCTTGGCATCTGAGTCTTATGTGGCAGTTGCTTTGGGCAAAGCCCGATTTGACAACAGGGCGAGAGTACAGACCTTGCACTGTGCATTATTTCGGAAAACATCTTGAATAACGTCATCCCACTGAGTCTCATAAGGAATATTTCCCAGGAAAACTTTGAAGGGAGGTTCGTCAGGAATCTCATGTTGGTCTTGTTGGTACCCTCCATGCACACGAGTTTCACCCGGCGCAGATGGAAGATTAAATGTTTCATCTGCGAGGTTTCACTTCAGCACTCAAATAATGAAAACAAGTTATAAGAGTGACAGATAGTATTTTGAATAGAAGCAAGATTCTATTCGCATGCTGGAGATACGCGAGCCCCAGAAAATGTATTGAAGGGAACAGCTAACGATCTCAAGAATATGTGTCCATGCTCTCAGTTTTGTATGCGTTTTCAAATACGCGCAGCGTTGTTACCTTCCACTTCATCGGCCCAACTGGTCAACTTATGAAACTCCGTCAGACCCAGCTTCACTGGCTTCTTTTTCTTCCCTCCGGCAGTCGCGTTATCTGTTTACACTCTCAAGGTTTCCTGATATCAGCAAGATGGTCACTTGGACGAAAGCCATGTAAAGTAAATTTCAACATACCTCCCATAGTGTCTTGTGATTCCGAATATGACGAGACGACTCCTACAATCTATTCTGCAATCCTTTTTCTTGCAGCAGCAGATCAACTGAGGCGATACACAGGTACCTTCCCACGCTCCAAGCCCAAGCTAAAGAAGGAGAACAGGCTCGATGTTGACGATGAGGCGTGAGGCTACAGCGTACAGGGTTCGTGGATCCGGAGTATATCGATGTTCCTGACTTGAGACGCTCTAAGGACGGATGGATGGATTTCAAATATGTTTAATTGACGGCATGGATGTTCTTATGATCACTCCGCCCTTGATATTATATCATCTTGCTTCTTTAATTATCGGATTGAGAGATCCTCAATCCTGAGAATGCAGAATCACAGACGACGAGACGAGAGACGATCGCCCACGCGTATCGCATGCACGCGTCCACGCGACGCCAGCGCCAAACGAAAGGAAAGCGGCAGCGGCATGAAATTTAGCAGATCATGAAATTAAAATTTAAGAGTGTACCTCGTCCCACCAATTCTGGCGTGGGGGGTGGACCGTCATAGAGCTAGGTAAGGTTGCGTCTCCAGCAGGGAACTAGCTCATCAGACGAGAGAGCTAGGACTGCATTCTGGTGTTTCGTCTGGTCCTCGGCCGAAATTTCGACGTCCCACATATACGGAGACGTCCTCACACCGGCAGTAAAGCGGAAATCCTCACTGTTGTTGCAACGCCGCCGCCTCCATTTTCCGTGGCTTGCTGCACTTCATTCCGTTTTCCATAACAATATTTCAGCCATACCTGACCTCGTTGTGTTGGCACTTAAACACGCGAGAAGTAGAACTCAGCGGCTATTCCAGTGATTTCGTAAGACGAACGGAGTCGATCGTGCAGTAGTATATTCTCCACACACTGCAAGGTACGCTCTACTTGGCTCTCGCTCATACTCAATTAGTCTGGCATATAGCCTCTCAATTCCAACAACCCATACTTGGGGGCTTACAACCACTGCCACTTTCCACAGCCTCTGTCTCAAATATTCTTCTTGACAATATGGTGGAATGGAATCGAATTCAAGCCGTATTGGCGCGCGACTGATTCTCTGCTGCCTTCATCCTCCCAATCCTTCCGCAAAGGGCTTCCAGCCGCACCTGTTCATTGACTCGTTCAATACGATTCTAAGTCCCGGTCAATATGTCTTCTTTACACTGCCCTTCGAAAACCTCGCCGCCCCTGTCCCTCACTCGCGCGCACACCACGTGAGACCACATGCCTGTCGCCTGCGGGAGACCAAACAACTCGCCCATAGACGTCTAATGTTAACGCGATCCACCGGTATCCCATTATCAACCTCGCGATCCTTCCTTCCTAAGTCAGGGAGAGATAATTTGTTGGCTACCACCGTAGAAATGTGTTCTCAGCCTTGGGCCTGTTGGAACCTCACATCGCAGCGCTGTTCTTACGCGGACTCTCTGAAAATTATCACAGTGACTTCACAGAGAAAAAAGTGATAAAGCACTACACCCGAAACACCTGCTTGTTGCCCTGCACATAGACACATGCCTTCTTCCTCCCTGAGGAGAGTACTTGAGACATCACATAAATCACCGATGCCCTCCGCATGGTGCAGAAACGGACCACAGGTGACTACCAGACCGGCATACCACGCTCAGCCGCCGGCTTTCGGCCGACAGCACGAGCCGTTGGTCTGATGGCTTTCGGCCGACAGCGCGAGCCGTTGGTCTGATGGCTTTCGGCCGACAGCACGAGCCGTTGGTCTGATGGCTTTCGGCCGACAGCACGAGCCGTTGGTCTGATGGCTTTCGGCCGACAGCACGAACCGTTGGTCTGATGGCTTCAGTCCACCTGCATGTCAAGCGTCAGTCGGGGAAATGGCTAGCATGGCTGTTCGCATCGTGCCACAATGTAGTACCACGAGGCACGCCCTTAATGCAGCAGGTGCTTGATGCTGACATCCCCTGGAGGGCCGACCCGGAGGTCTGGGTGGCAGCGACTAATGCAGCAGGTGCTTGATGCTGACATCCCCAGGAGGGCCGACCCGGAGGTGGTTAACATGGCTGTTCGCATAGTGCCACAACGTAGCACCAAGAAGCACACTCACCGTGTGGCCGCCACGCGCCCTCTTCTCCACCCTGGCTGCATCAAGGGGAGTCCTCACCGTGTGGGCGCCACGCGCTCTCTTCTCCACCCTGGCTGCATCAAGGGGAGCCCTCACCGTGTGGGCGCCACGCGCTCTCTTCTCCACCCTGGCTGCATTGAGGGGGTCTACCGCCACGAGGCTGACGGACTGTAGGTTCTTGTGAACACACTGGCACAAGGGGCGCCCTGCCCTTGCCCAGCGCAGACATGAAATGACGTGGCGCCGTCTTGCCGTCCTCTTTGAAGCGTCCTGGCACAAGGGGCGCCCTGCCCTTGCCCAGCGCAGACATGAAATGACGTGGCGCCGTCTTGCCGTCCTCTTTGAAGCGTCCTGGCACAAGGGGCGCCCTGCCCTTGCCCAGCGCAGACATGAAATGACGTGGCGCCGTCTTGCCGTCCTCTTTGAAGCGTCCTGGCACGAGCAGGCCGGCTGGCTGCAGCAAGACCCCCAAAGTGTGCCCACCCACGTGTCCAAAGCTTCGTCGTCCACAAGCTCGGGTAGCAAGTCAAGATCCGTTCCCGTGCTTCTGCCTCCGAGCCAGAGTCAACACTGCCCACAAAGCCAGGCGAAGCGTCAGAGCCAACAACCATGTTTATATAGATAGATTCATCGCAGTCACCTGTCCTGCTTACCTCTCCAAGACGAGCACCTCTCTCAACGTGTTTCTTCTTTGTGTCACGCACAACAACGGGCTCCTGCAACAAGACCTCACAAAGCTCACCAACAGTAACTGCAAACTCTGATGAATACGCAGTATCACAATAGTCCAGCATGCTATCACGTTATACTCAACCATCCGTAGAATATCCCTAGTCCACGTCATGAATGCGATATGCGAGACACAACGTTGTGCAATGATGCTTCCTCCGAAATGTCCTCATTCGACCCTACATTAGCCTGTTCCCGCGTCTTGCATCCGATTTTGGGGCGGACAGGGAGCAGGGTGGTGGCTCTCGGCATAGGCTTGGTGGTTGAGAGGCGGCTCGGGCAGCTAGAAGGATGGAGGTGGTCCGGCTTCAGCAGCATAGCTTCAGTGCGCGGATAGAGCAGCCACAGAGGCGCTCAGGTGGCTCAGTGAGGCCTAGGGGGTCCTGCTCTCCACTAGTGAGAACTGGATGATCCAGATAAGTGTCCCGGAGGGTGGGATGAATCCTTCAATTCCTGGCGTGGGTGCATATTTCAGCCGACGTTCTGTGTCATTCGGGTGGTTTGGGTGCTGGTTACCCTAGGAGCCGGTCCAAGGATAAACAACGTCCAAACCCATTCACACACACACACACACGGCAAGAGGTGCCGACGAGGGTGGCCTCGGTGGCCGTGACCCAGGGTCCAGGCACGAGGGGGCCCTAAGGTGATGGAGGCTCGGTGAGCGCAAGTGCGGCCAGCCAGGGGGCATCCACCCACATCCTCAGCGCGGACGACATCCTGATGGAGGCGGATGACCCGCTGTCGCCGAGCTCGGAGCGGGAGTTTTTCACGCAGGAGCGAGGAGCCAATTGGGGCAGCCGGGTGGAAGAGGTGCTGGAGGGAATGGCTGTGCAAGGCCGGACCGGGCTGGCGACCCGGATGCGTGCGGGAATGGAAGGGGGGGGCGGAGGGGTGGCTTGGCGATGGCTCGGCTTCTGGGCATGTTTAGGCGTTGGGGGGGGTAGCGTGCGCCACCCGGCGGACACGGCAGTGACTCATCTGGTGGGGGGGACACGGCGGGAGAGACGGGTTTGGGGATGCCCTTCCCTCAGGCGTCTCCTGCGGGCCTGGCAGGGGCACCTCTCGGACTCTCGGATGTATAAGGGAGTATGGGCGAGCTGGAACCCCACGGGCGCACTTAGGGTGCCCGTGGCTAGTACTTCTAGCGGTGGTGGTTGGTGAACGTCGGCCATCCACCAACATTGTGTGAAATGGTTTGATCCTCCGAGCAGGGTACGCCGGGAGCGTTTTCGGTGCGTACTGTTGCCATGAGTAGTGTCACCAATAAAAAGTCCAAACCCATTCAAACACACACGTGCGCACCCAGCATCCAGGTTTCCTGTTCTTTGTGACAGAGGTCCAGAAAATCCAGTTATGTGTTCCGAAGTGTGTGCTGAATCCTTTGATCCCAGCACATAGTGCTGCTGACTTTCCGTGGCAAGCTGGTGGTCTGAGTTCTGGTTTGCCCGTGGAATCAGTCCAAGGATAAGCACACGCACCCACTAGCTGCTGACCAGTGCCGTTCCTCTCCTTGCCAAGCCGCGATATGACCGCTTGGGTGCGCTTGCTGACTCAGGAGGGTCTTCCACCACTCTGCAGGCCTCGCAGCATCGAACGCAGCGCCCACACCATTGCTGCCCACGTGGCGCCACCTCCGCTGATGTGGCCAGTCACCAACGGCGCGCGGAAGCTGGCGGAGGAGCTCGGGGTGGACTTGCGGGAGGTGGCCCCGAGGGTGCCACGGATGGGGGCGTTCGTGGACACGCAGGACGTGCGCAACCACGCACAGCCCGCCACGTGCGAGGCCGCAGTACCGTGCGCCCGGCAGCCGGCGGTGAAGAAGCGCCGGCGGGAGGCCGTGTCGCCGGAGGTGCCTCAGAAGACGGCGGCGTGCGAGCCGGAGAGCTCGCAGGCGGAGGATGTGGGCGGAGACCCACTGCTGGTGGACGGCAACCGGGTGCGCGTGACGTGGCCGATGGAGGACGGGACGCGGGCGGAGGTGGACGGGGTGGTGCGGTGGCTGCCAGAGCGCGCGGCGCAGGGGCGCAAGCGCGTGTACGAGGTGGCGTTCGACGACGGCGACGTGCGGTGGACGCAGCTGGTGGGGAAGGTGGCGTTCACGGTGACGGGGAGCGGGTACAAGGCGCGGCGGTTGTGGACCAAGAGGGATGACGAGGCAATGGTTCAGCGGAGGCGGGCAGCGCCGCAGGAGGAGTGGGCAAGCATCGCGGTGTCACTCAGAAGAAGTACACAAGCAGTCATTAATCGTTTCCTTAAGCTACATGATCCTGGGTATGCACCATCATGTGGAGGCAGCGGTATCCATACCGGGGTGAGGGTGGGGTGGCGGGGAGTGGTGGCGAAGGCCTTGCGAGGGCTCCCTGAGCAGAAAGGAGCTATGTGGGAGATGTATGCAGCTGTGGAGAAGCTACCGGAAGTGATAGGCGCTCTTGACACCTCAATAGCACCTGGACAGAAGACACAGCAAATTTGGCAGATGCGAATTCAGAATACGCTCCTCAAGCATCCGGAGTTTGTGCGTATCTCAAGCAAACGGAGCAGGAAAAGTGCGTACCGCTATGATGCCACACGCGCGCCGCATGCTAAAAACAAGGCGAAGGGAAAGACGGACAAGTCCCTGAACTACGTGAAGGCATTTCGGAAGTGACGCGACGAGACGCGCGTGTCATGCGGACACTTCACAGAGCGCCAGAGAGCGAGCAGACTGTGACCTGTAGCAGTGCTTTTGCAGGCACTGGTTGCGATTTTAGCGTAGGATAGCCGCCCACAGTAAGAGACGATTATTTAATTTTAATAAAGCTCTGCGCACTCAACCAATCGTATGGCACGACGGAATCTAAGGAGCATGGCACAGAGCGAGCGCTGCGGTTCAGCCGTGGCAGCTCTGCTTTCCTTGACGTGGCGCCGAGCCATGGCATCTGTGCGCGCCGTGCTCTCCTGCGCGCGGAGCAACACGGCGGCCCGCAGCGCTAAGCATGCACGCGCAGGCTGTGTTCACCGCTGCATGCACTAATATCGTGACGGCAGTGCTAAGCATGCACTCATGCTGCACTGCAGGCGCGAACACGAGCTCAGATGCAGGTCCAGGTGCAGCTCTGAGGCGAGGACGGCGGCTTCTGCATCCACGTGATCGAGCCCAAGGGCGAGTGCAAGTATGACCATCAACCTGACTGAGGGCACGATAGCGCACAGTCGCAGACGTGCGCCCCCACGGCCCTGCACGCAGATGCGCGCTGTGCTCCTCTTCAGACCGAGACGCTTGCCCAGCCTCGTCCGCAGCACGTCCTGCTGGGGAAATGCACCCTTTCGAGAAGTGCCGGGAAGGGACGCTACACCAAGAGGAACCGGACGGCCGCGCCAAAAGAAGCTCTACGACAGTATTGGGGAACCCGAAAGCACATGACAATAAGACAGCCAGACGAGCACATGATCAGACATGGAAGGGCTCGTCTGAATCATGTCGAGCTCCCCTCTCACACGCGCCAGGAGACTCCGTGTCATTGCGGATGGCTCGTATCCTCTCCGCCGATTCCGGCGCTGACAAGGCCCCCCTGTACGTTGGAGGTTCGCTAGCTGCAGTTGGCAACAGCTTCCCAGGAATGCCTTGCTCAGCCAGACATATCTGTTCCGGTTGAAAGTATTTATCTCGCAGGCAGATCTAGTACGGTGTTGTTGGTTAAGAGAGTCATCGAATAAGGTGACCGGATGGGCATCGACTGCCCGGGCACAGATACTTGCCCACTCCAGCTGCTCCCGACCGGTAACCTTCACCTCCATGTAGTAGGGGTACTGGGCCTTAAGACGGACATGAAGTTCATGATAGGCCCGATCTTTGTAGTTCAGAGGAGTAATCTCGAGCGACCGCGTTAGGCTGGTCCCCATACAACTACGCGCCCACTGAATCGCGTGGTGTGCGATGATGTCATCACTGCCATGTATCCGGCAGATAGTCCGCGTCGTCCACCATGCCCGATAGCCACGTCCCTCACCAAAATGCTGAGCCTCTCCGCAGATTCCGGTTCCAGAACTATGAGCACGCCGTTAGCTTTGAGTGGGGCCATCTCTGGGGAGTGCAACCTGCATACAACTGTGCCCATTCTGTCCAGTCCTCTGGGAATACCGCCACACCCGACTTCACCGCCTTCTCGGTGATTGGATCATACCACAAGCATGAGATGGCACCTCAGAGAGCGCAATATACCTCAGCTCCCCGCCGAGCTCTGTCACCGAGCTTGTGATCCCGCAGCACCGAAACGTTAGAAACTGACGCCAAGCGTCCAAATATCTGCAGGCTAGTGAGGCCGGCAGCCTGCCATAAAGGAAGGCCGAATCCGCAGCCCAGCGACGTCCTGAGAATCGCTGGACGGTCATCCGCCATACAGGAAGGCCGAACCCCAGTCCAGTGACTGCCTGAGAACCGCTGTGTGGTCAGCGGGTAGCATGGCTATTCTCCTAGTGTGGCACCGTAGCGCTGAACAGCGGGTGCTTAATGCTGACTTCCTCGGGAGGTCCTGATCGGCAGCGAGCCACCGTGCTGCACCGTAGCATCACGAGACGCACCCATGATTAGCATATGCAGAAGTGCAAAAGAACAAAGCGGAGCCTGTGTGTTCGGCCTCCTTTTGTGCATACAGTCTTTCAGCTCTATTGGATGGGTACTATATTTCAGTGGTCGGCAAGATTTGTGCCAATTACTGATACCACTGAAATTCCACAGGCTCCAACTCGAGCTACTTCGCGGGGTCTCTTGCAGTTACTGCCTTGGTTTTCACCGCAAATCTAGGGAGATCCGGAGAACAAGGGGAGCTGTCAGTGCCGGCTTTATTGCGTCGCGTGCCGGTCTGTCGAACCTCCGATCACAGCAGAGCTGGGCTTCGTCACCTTTCAGATGCCTGGAGCACAAACAGCATGTGAGCTTCCCATCACTGCCACCTTATGACAGTTTGCGCGCTGCATCGTCATAATGCTTTCCCACTCCTGTCGCAGCATGCCAAATGATGGCGTGTCTTTTCCTTGAGATTGAGATTGCGATGCGCTCTGAATTAAAGACGGTATCTCGCAGCTGTGGCATCTGACCTTCCACTTTCCTGCTTCCGTGGGACGGGTCTTTATGCAGCAAACGGGCCCAGTGTCACGGCTTAAGTGGCAGTGCATGCCAGACGATCTGTGTCGTTGCTCTTGTTTTACCGTATGGTCCTTATATGCAATGTTTGCGATGCATATTGACCCTTCAGTCCCTACATCCTGCAGGGTTATAGGGTTATCTAATGCAATACAGGGAATAGTGGGGTCCTACACAGTCACCATTAATTTTATGCATGCATGGTGAAGGGGTGGCTCGATTGGCGGAGGTGAGCCGCCGGCTTCAGAGACACAGCAGCAGTGCGCCGGCAGGGCAGTCGCAGAGGGGCTCAGGTGGTCCAGCGAGGCTCGGGAAGCAGAGGGGCGGTCCTGCGCGTAGGCTTGGTGGTGGCGATATGGCTCGCGCAACTCGGGGAGCAGGGATGAACTGGCTTCAGGCACAAGCCAGCAGTGCGTTGGCGGTGCGGATGCAGAGGGGCTCGGGTGGCTCAGTGAGGCTTAGGGGGTCCCATTCTTCACGAGTAAGCTCCGGAGAATCCGGATAAGTGTCCCGAAGTGTGTGCTGAATCCTTTGATCCCCGGCGTGGGTACATAGTGCAGCAGGTCTTCTGTGGCTACGAGGTGCCAAAGGAGTCGGTCCAAGGATAAGCACACACGCATTGTCAGTGAGGCTTAGGGGGTCCCATTCTTCATGAGTGAGCTCCGGATATTCCGGATAAGTGTCCCGAAGTGTGCGCTGAATCCTTTGATCCCCGGCGTGGGTACATAGTGCAGCCGGTCCTCGTGGCTACGGGGTGCCAAAGGAGTCGGTCCAAGGATAAGCACACCCACAGTGTCCCAAAGTATGTGCTGAATCCTTTGATCCTGGGAGTGAGGACATAGTGCAGCGAAAAGAATTGGTCCAAGGATGAGCACACACATGCACGCACGCATAGGCCCCAGCGTTTGAACGAAGTGCAAGCGACTTTCTTCTCTGTGGAATTCTGGTAATCTGGATAGCAGATTACTTGTTGTCAAGTAAATCGGTCCAATCATAAGCATGCGCACACGTGCACGTACACACACCGAGTAACGCTGACCAGCGTTGCTCCCCTTTTCAGTGAGCCATCAAATATACGCTTGGCTGTGCTTGCTACTCAGGAAGATCTTCCACCACTCTGCAGACCTCGCAGCATCGACCCCAGCGCCCACACCATTGCTGCCCACGTGGCGCCACCTCCGCTGATGTGGCCAGTCACCAACGGCGCGCGGAAGCTGGCGGAGGAGCTCGGGGTGGACCTGCGGGAGGTGGCCCCGAGGGTGCCACGGGTGGGGGCGTTCGTGGACACGCAGGACGTGCGCAGCCACGCACAGCCCGCCACGTGCCAGGCCGCAGTGCCGTGCGCCCGGCAGCCGGCGGTGAAGAAGCGCCGGCGCAAGGCCGTCTCACCGGAGGTGCCTCAGAAGACGGCGGTGTCCAAGACGGAGAGCTCGCAAGCGGAGGATGCGGGCGGGGACCCGCTGCTGGTGGATGGCAACCGGGTGCGTGTGACGTGGCCGATGGAGGACGGGACGCGGGCGGAGGTGGGCGGTGCGGTGCGGTGGCTGGCGGAGCGCGCGGCGCAAGGGCACAAGCGCGTGTACGAGGTGGCGTTCGACGACGGCGACGTGCGGTGGACGCGGCTGGTGGGGAAGGTGGCGTTCACGGTGACGGGGAGCGAGTACAAGGCGGGGCCGTGGTGGACGAAGAGGGAAGAGGAGGCATTGGTGGGGCGTAGGCTGGCAAAGGCGCGGGAGGAGTGGGCAAGCATTGGGATGTCATTGGGCAGAAGTGCAAACGCAGTCAGTGCCCGGTTCCGTGCGCTACAGGATCCTGGGTATGCACGACGATGTGGAGGCAAAGGTATATGTAATGGGGTGAGGATGGGGTGGCGGCGAGTGTTGGCCAAGGCCATGCAAGGTCTCCCTGAGCAGAAAGGAGCTATGTGGGAGATATATGCAGCTGTGGAGAAGCTGCCGGACGTGATAGGCGCTCTTGACACCTCAATACAAAGCGGGCAAAAGTCACTGCAAAATTGGCAGAAGCGAATTCAGAAGACGCTTTGTACTCTCCCGGAGTTTGTGCGTATCTCAAGCAAAAGGAACCAGAAAAGCGTGTACCGCTATGATGCCACACGCGCGCCGCATGCTAAAAACAAGGCGAAGGGAAAGACGGACAAGTCCCTGAACTACGTGAAGGCATTTCGGAAGTGACGCAACGAGACGCGCGTGTCATGCGGACACTTCACAGAGTGCCAGAGAGCGAGCAGACTGTGACCTGTAGCAGTGCTTTTTGCAGGCACTGGTTGCAATAATAGCGGAGGAAAGCCGCCCACAGCAAGAGACGATGATGTAATTTTAATAAAGCTCTGTGCGCTGAACCAATCGTATGGCACGACGGAGATCATGGAGCATGGCACAGAGCGAGCGCTGCGGTTCAGCCGTGGCAGCTCTGCTTTCCTTGACGTGGCGCCGCGCCATGGCATCTGTGCGCGCCGTGCTCTTCTGCGCGCGGAGCAACACGGCGGCCCGCAGCGCTAAGCATGCACGCGCAGGCTGTGTTCACCGCTGCATGCACTAATATCGTGACGGCAGTGCTAAGCATGCACTCATGCTATTTGCCACGTGTGGCGCTGCCCGTTGCCATGACAGCGGCTCTTAGCATGCATGCACTGCGCAGGCAGTGGGCCAGGCACCTTGGTGGAGCTGCCCCAGAGCATGCTGATCAGTGTGTGAGCCCAAAGTCGTGGCGTTTTGAGAGGAGTGAGCACTGCTGCCCGCTTAGAGGTATATCACTGCCACTTTGCAGGATGCAGCCTGAGGGAAAGCCGCCAAAAGGCCGCCTGCTGCGTCAAATAAAGCGATCCGCCCCTGATACGGGGTAGCACTGGAATCGCCACCCACCTTTGCCATTTCACCAGTCTCCGCTCTCTCTAGGCTCCACCCCCCTGTTTCGGAATTCAAGCACAAGCAGCCATGCTTTAAGCTAGTTTGCGTGCTGAAATGCCGAAAGCGTTGTCCGCTCATTTCGCAGCAATCTTATGGGTTCGCGAGTTGTCGCACATATATCGTGGATGCGTTTGAGGATCTGCTGCAGTGGTGCCATCTGATATTGCACCTGCCTGCCCCTATGCCAGGGCTTGCTCAACAGAGAATGGGCTCAGTACCGAGGCCGAAATTGGAAACTGACGAGAGCTGATCTGAGTTGTCGCCGTTATGTTTTGATCCTGTGGTCCTAATTTGAATTGCAGTTTTCCCGATCTGCATCCGCCGTAAATTTAAGAGTAGGAACAGTGCAGAACGGCAGTCACAGTGCAAGTGCTGGGCAAATCGCTCGAGTTCGCAACTTTCTCGCTGGCTTTTCCGTGCAGGGGGCTTCAGTCCCATGGAGTTGGTGTTTGGAATGGAGGGTTGCAAGGGCAGCTCAATGGCGGGCGCGCAAGATCGGGTACAAGCAATTCAGTTTATCATTCTTAACCCTTGAGGACGGCCCTTGGGAATTCTGGCGGTGTTGTGGATGGACACGCCCTGTTGGGACCGGACATCGGGGCAGAAAGGCAGCAGTGGGACGGTCCTCGGCGTGTGCCTGGTGGCGATGGGGCGGCTCGATCAGCGGCTAACCTCGGAGGCACAACAGCAGTGGCCCGGTAATGCAGTTACGGGGAGGCTCAAGTGGCCCAACGGGGCTTAGGGGGTCCCATTCTTCACTATCGAGCTCCGGAAATTCCGGATAAGTGTCCCGAATATTGTGGCTGAATCCTTTGATCCCTGGTGTGGGTACATAGTGCAGCTGATCTTCTGCGGCTACGGTGTGCCAAAGGAGTCGGTCCAAGGATAAGCCACACACACACACACCTCGTTTATCATTCTCAGCCCCTAAGGACGATCCTTGGGAATTCTGGCGGTGTTGTGGGTGGACACGCCCTATTGAGACCGGGCGTTAGGGCAGAAAGGCAGCGATGCGACGGTCTTCGGTGTAGGCCTGGAAGCGATGGGGTGGCTCGATCAGCGGCTAACCGGCTTCGGAGGCACAACAGCAGTGGGCCGACAATGCAGTTACGGGGAGGCTTAAGTGGCTCAACGAGGCTGAGGGGGTCCCATTCTTCACTATCAAGCTCCGGAAATTCCGGATAAGTGTCCCGAACGGTTTGGCTGAATCCGTTGATCCCCGGTGTGGGTACATAGTGCAGCCAAAGGAATTGGCTGAAGGATAAGCCACGCACACACGGGGGGTTGGCGCTGATGGATCGGGCTTGAGAGGATGCGTTGGGGGAGACTGACTGTGTCACGCAGGCCGGGCGGGATGGTCAGGAGGGTTTGGCGCGAGGGGCTGGGGGTGCGCAGCATGGGCAGTCCGGGCGATCTTCATTGCAGGGCGGAGAGGGTGGGGGTGTTAGGTTCGGGGGTGCGGGGATGGGTGGGGATGCCGGACCCATTCAGCCCCGGTTCAGGTAGGCGGAGTTGGCATGCAGACGGCTTCTTTGTGGTGGGGAGTCGGCTGACTCGTTCAGGAGGGTGGCATGCAGTGGTGATAGGGAGGCAGGCGGGGCTGACAGGGGCGTTGGGGACGGAGGTCATGGATCGATGGGGGGGGCGTGGCGAGCGGCCCAGCCAGTCGGGGGAGCGGTTCTGGAGGGGGAGCGAGGCCGGGAGGCAAGCGATCAACCTCTTAGACAATATCCAAGACATCTTGCGAGGCGAGCGGCCCGCTAGGCGCCAGAGTGTGGATGAGGAGGAAGGTTGTGAGCAAGGGGGGCCTCGGTGGCCGTGACCGAGAGCCCATGCACAAGGGGGTCCCAAGGTGATGGAGACTTGGTGAGTGCAAGTGCGGCCAGCCAGGGGGCATCAACCCACATCCTCGGAGCGGGAGTTTCTCACGCAGGAGCGAGGAGCCAATTGGGGCAGCCGGGTGGAAGAGGTGTTGGAGGGAATGGCTGTGCGAAGACGGGTCGGGCTGGCGGCCCGGGTGCATGCGGGAATGGGGGTTGAGACGGAGGGGTGGCTTGGCGATGGCTCAGCTTCTGGGCATGTTTAGGCGTTAAGGGGGGGTAGCGTGCGCCACCCGGCGG
>LGRX02001610.1:0-50274 GCA_001247695.2 Cymbomonas tetramitiformis | reverse complement strand
TAAGATGATATAAAATACGGAGCAGAGTGTTTTATTGAGTCAAAGAGCGGTGACACGGTGACTGGTGACAACACGGGTCGAGGAGTGAAAGCCGGGTGACCCATCGTCCCCCCCCTTACAGTGGGGGGGAAAGATTGGGCTCCCCGTGACACCACCTCACCCCGTGGGGATGAGGTGTCACCAGGCAAGGCAGCCATGCAGAGACAAGGAGCCACACCGGCTCGGCTACAGTAGTACGGCTAAATCCCAAGTCTAATCTACAAGGCAGTGCTAACCCGCAGGTGCACGTCACGGATAATCTTGTTTGTTGCTGTAATTGAGCACTGAAGCGGCGCCCTGAATAGGCGGGATCCACGGCACGGTACGCAGTGCCGGAATCAATGCGATTGTCGTCATCGTGACCTGCAGAGTCGTCGGGCTCTGGTCCCGGAGGATCGTGATCGAGAGGCAGGCGGAGAGTGAAAGCCGCCGGGTCAGAGTCGTCAGCCGCAGCAAACTGCGGGGAGGGAGACCCCTCGGTAAAATGTACGGCGGCCGCTGCAGCGGGAGCAAGAGCCGCAGGCGGCTGCAACCAGGCGTCAATCGTGGGGCGAGGCGGTGCCGCCGGCGCACCCGCCGGTGCCTGCTCGGGGGCAAATGATGCCGCGCATGAATAGGGGCAGATGCCACGGGTGGGAATGTGAGCGTCAGTGAGCCCCCAGAGGCGAAAGCATGTGACGCAGTGGTAGCCGACACCTTCCCACACGAGATAGCGGCCGTGGCGAGGCGGCGGCTTCCAGTCGCCGACGGGCTTGACGATGTTGCTGCGCTGTACGGAGTTGAAGGATGCAGAGGTGGGCGCGTGCTTGCCACCACCGGACCCCGCGGACGGGGAACGGAGTCGCGCAAGATGGCCCTCGCTCTGCCAGACTGTGCTGAGGCGAAGGAGTAGGGCCGAGAACGTGAAGGCGTGGCCGGCAGCCAGCTCACGCAGCACCACCAGATACAGTGGTGACACATGAGGGGAGCTGGCTGCCGACCGGCCAAGAACGTGATGGAGGTCCTGTACCCTGCCGGCATCGTCGTAGGTGGGGTGCAGGCGCTGGTGCTTGTCCCCCAGCACTCGAAGCACCGTGAGCTGGGGGGCAGGGTCAGCGGTCTCGTCGATGACGGTCGACCGCAGCTTCGTCCAGAAGCGGAAGGTGTCGGGGTCAGTGGTGGCCTCGACATGAAACCGAAGGCGCTGTAGAGCGCAGCGTCCATCACGCGGGTGGACACGGGCGGACTCCTGGTAGAGAGCCAGTGCCGTACCCTGGAGGACGCCCTTAAGGATATTGAAGAGGAGCTCGTTGAGGGACCAGTGGTACACCAGATACTCGTGCTCCAGGTCAAAAAGCTTGTCGTACTCGAAGTGGGAAATGGGTGACAACACGTGTCGAAGGTTGCTGAGCAGGATGGCGAAGTCGGCCTCAGCGTCGGAACCGTCGAGCGTGAAACCCTTTTGGGGCTTAAAGCCATGGGAGCGGAGCAACTTCACCAGCTCCTCCCCATAGCTGAAGGCGTAGTCCATGCGGTCGTTGTACTCGTGCTGCTGAGAGACCCGGACAGGGGTAGAAACCCAGACCGAGGCGTCGCGGTGAAACTGAGCAGACGTGGCAGCAAGCGAAATGGAGTTGGGCTTGTTGATGAGCGTGCTCATGCGCACCACCGGATCAAGGCCGGCAGTGCCAGCACGCGGTGACTGTGCCTGGGAACCAGACTGCTGTGATGATGTAGGCGTGGGCGAAGCAGATGTCGCACGCGCAGAGCGGAGCACGTCACCAAGACTGCGGCGGCTAGCTGATGCCATGACAGGTATAATGTAGGGTGGAGTGTTCAGTTTGTTTGAAGATGAGGGCGCTGGTGCGACCCTGGCCTCGGATGGTTCAACAAGGCGAAAATGAATTCCGGCGAACGGCAACGCTGGAAAATGCTGCGGTGAAGACTGGTGCCAACACGGAACAAGACGAAACTGGTGCGGACGTCGAAGTTGTTGTACGAGAGGAGCTGGTGCGGCCTCAAGGATCAGAGCGAAAACCGTCCCCAAGTGGTGGCCGATAACCTCACGGAAGAGGGGATATATATATATATATGATTGGGTATATATATATATCGTGGTAAGCAGTGAAACAGAATGGCAGGGGGCAGAGATTCACTGTGTGCTAAGATGATATAAAATACGGAGCAGAGTGTTTTATTGAGTCAAAGAGCGGTGACACGGTGACTGGTGACAACACAGGTCGAGGGGTGAAAGCCGGGTGACCCATCGTCCCCCCCTTACAGTGGGGGGGAAAGATTGGGCTCCCCGTGAGATATCCTTATCGGGTCTTACGCGTGTCACGTGGGTCGCAAGGCTGAAAAAAACCGGACCGTCATACCGATACGATAGAGATATACTCATACTAGACTGTGCCAGTTCTCGAGAAGCCACTTGCGTTGGCCGAACCTCAAAGCTTTTAAAGCTATCGTATGATACACATGAATAATGACCACATCAAACATGAACAGCTTCATAAATGATCTTGGTTTAGGATGATGGGAAAACTCCTTTAAATTAACGATGTGGAAACGGCGTGTGCCTACTGCCTGCAACAAATACGATGTCAACGAAAAGTTGAAACACAACTGCCACACACTTGGTTTAAGGGTTGTACCTCACAACTTAAAGCGCAGAACGCAACCAGGAGGAAACGTGTTAGGTGTAGCAGGACTTCTTCCGCCACGCACACAGAAAACGCGCTTGTGCAGCGCACGATTCTCTCGATATCAAAGCTCACGTTACTGCCTTCAGAAGGTCAGTTCCAAAAGACCGCTCTCGGACGATGCCGCAGGTGACTCTGAAAAGGAAGGGGGCGAAAGCGACACTGAATCTGGAGGGGACGACAGCAACAACGGCTCTGGCGGTGAGCCACCGTCTGGGGGGGGAAATGGAGACGAGAATGGTGACTCGTCACCTGAGCCCAGTGGTGAAGGCTCCGGGAGCCCTTCGATACAGTTCGCGTTGCACACGTTCAGCTATCCTGTGCGTGCGCTGAAGCGCCTGTACACGTACTTGATTGAGCTGCCACCTGGAGTTCTCACACCTTTCTTGATGGCGACGTGCTCGCTCTCTGCGGCGTTGCTCAGCGTTTGGTCACAGCAGGTGGGACCCTTAGCACTTTTGCAGTAGGTTTCAATTCCGGTTTCTCAACATACACACTTGCACTCGTTCTCCTGTGTGTGACGTTAGAAAACGTGACTTCAAAGTTTCTTGCAGTTCCAAGGCTTTGCTGAACAACAAACTTGGTTGTTTGTCAGAGAAGTGCTGAGAAAGTTGCCCGTGAGAGGGCTGAAAGTGAAGAGCAGAAGAAACTCGAATCCATACAGAGGTCCCGACAGCAGCACCTGGCGAGATTCACTGAACCCCTGCTGATTACCGCAAACCAACTACAGAGGCGCCTTTATGACTTAGCCACAAGAGGCAGTGAGGGGCAGGCCTGGCTGCCTCACGAAGATTCCGCAGTGAGGCCTCGCCGTCCTTCCTCTGTCAACCCAAACGTCTCCCACCCGGCTTGCTGTATATCACAGGACCGTTTTCAAACCGGGCTCGCACACGAACCTTGCGGAGTAGATCGGCCGAAATAGATGAAAATTCTCACGTGCACCCAAACCTGCGAATCGCTCAAAAGTGTTGATGATAATGTCACACATCTGATCCACGCACAGATTTCGGCTTACTGTTTTCTAAATCAGGGTGTTGTGCGCAGCGCGGCTTGCTGTATTCGGTTTACCTTCTCGGGCGATACCTGGGCATAAGACGGATCCTTCTGCAAGAGTCCCCGAGCTTCAACTACGGGCGGCCGATCGAGGACAGGCTATACAAAACCATCTTGAAGCGGATAGATTTTATGCTCACTGCCAGCTCGGCAGAACTTGAGAGAATGCATCAAATCCCCACCACGGACACTGCGCCTGAGTCCACCGGGGACCTCGCTGCATCCAGGGGCCGCTCCCCGTTCCAACTGACACAGTACGAAGTGACCTCCATGGGCGAGCTTATGCGCCGCCAGCGCTGGGATGGTCAGACGTCGCAGTATGGGAAGCCCTCCAGCTCGGGCGTGGGTTCTGGGGACGCAGTGCTCGCCTTCCCCGACTTCCAGGAGCTGCTCTCGGAGCGCGCAGGCAACAATACGGTGCAGTCCTGGTTTGAGCCGGCTTGTGCCGCCTTTGCAGGTCTACCCAGCTCTCGATCAGGGGTTGCCGAGGCGCAGGCGGGGCACATGCACAGCAGCTGGGCGAGGATTGCCATGCTGCAATCTGCGCTACTGGACCTCATTGACTTAATCGACCCGTTGCACTCGACGGTACAGGCTCACGAGCGTCTGCGGCTGTACCATTATCCAGCGGGCCATACGCCGATGCCGGCAGTGCTGAGGTATCTCGACGCGAACGAAGTCCGTGACGGCTGTTATGGCAAGTTTACCTCCGGGATACCTGGAGCACTGCGATGGTTGCGTAACACCGGGAAATTAGAGGCAATCTTGGGTGCCCGCACCTGTAGACTGCCATCGCAGGCAGGTGTCGATCACAACAACGTAGTAACAGTGTTCGTGAAGAAGGTGGCCGTTGGGACGCGGTCAGTGGGCGGCAAAGGTCAAACTGTGCCAAACTGCCCATACTGCCAGAAGGTGTTGATCCATTTGGAAAAAATGGGCAAACCATATGTGCTCGTAGAGATTGACCTAAAGAACAAACCCTGGTGGTATCTAAACCTCAATCCGACCGGGCGGGTGCCCTCAATCTTTCACAAAGGGAGGCTCACCGAAGATTCGAGTGCCATCTGCGACTTCTTGGAAGCCAGGGAGACCTTCAGCACCTCTACAGTGCTCGACTGCAGCGCCACTAAGCCGAGCTCGCATGACTTTTTCCAGTCCTTCATGCAGGCGGTCTACTCCAAAAGCGAGGAGGATACCGCAAGGTACACCGCAGAATTGATGGAGGGTATACGAGAGCTAGATGCGGAGCTGCGAGACAACTGCAAGCCCTTCTTTGGTGGCAGGAATATCGCTCGACTCGACATGGAGCGCTATCCCCAGCTGCTGCATGTTGAGATGGCTGGGGAAGTGTTGATGAATGCCCGCATTCCAGATGAGTGCACCGCACTACGAAAATATATGGCACGAATGTCTGAGCATCCAAGTGTGAAGGTGACGGTGCCATCCCAGGAGTCTATTGTTGCTGGGTGGAAGGAAGCCTGGGTTGATGAGAACCAGCAAAGTAGTCTCGCATCGTTTTGGATTCGTCGGTGAATTGTCATCCGCAACTTTGCTTGGGGCGGGTCGAGTTGCAATGTCTGCAAAATCAGTGCATGCTCATGTAAGAGGCTCATACGCTCGAATCGATTCACCTGTCGTACCTCGTCTAATTCCATGAAGCCAATCGTCTTAAGCTACGACTCACAGCAAACATGAGGAATATAATGGTCATGAAACACATTTTGTGCGGCGCTCGTCATTTATCGTAAATGTGTAGTACCGTGATTTTTCCTGATTGATCGGCATTTGCAACCTTTTGTAGTGTATGCTGCATGTGGCAAATGTATACTTGGTGAATTGTGCCTTCACATGCTGCTGTATCTTAACGCAACGTGTGTCTAGCTACCAAAGCTGAAGTTTAGGGACCTAGAGTTGGAACCGTCGCCCTCCGAGTAAGCAGAGTCCAAATCTTGGCCAGGGGTCTTAATTATCAATCCAGAGCCAGAATTCAAGTTCTATATGGTTATTCTATGCCATCTCTGGACTACACAGCTCCTCATCAATAATATACTTCGTCGTCCTCCAAATTATTCGAAAGTGATATTTCGTTGTCAGTGTTTACGCGGGCACCGAATTCATCAGGGTGTTTGGCACTCCTTAGTTTTGCATAATTTTGGGCTAGCGTAATTATGTTTGACAGGGGTCTATGGAGCTAATAATCGAGAGGGGAAACTGTTTTTGAAAACACTAGTCCATTGCCTTTGAATTCGTTTGAGCGCTGTGGGCCTTGGTCGGTGGTGAAGCTGAAACAGAAATCAGTATGCTGGGGCAACTGCCGAAAAATGGAATTCGAGAACCGCAGGTGCTGCGTGATCATGGGTGCACTAATAGCGGTAGTAGCGTTTCCCAAGCTGCCGGCAATACAATCTCAATAAATGATGATGATACAGATTCGAGAGATGATATGCTGTGACGGTACGAGTACGTGCCGATGACTGTTGTGATGATGAGCGCTGAGCGTGATGGTGGTGATTGGTGCCTTCTGCTGAGCGCAAACGAGTGCCGATGGAGCTATGCTGATGGGCGATGGTGAACGCTGAGCGATGTTTGAAGGCGAACGCTGAGCGATGAGCGAAGGTGCACGCTGAGCGATGAGCGACGGCGGACGCTGCAGGAGAGCGAAGCGTCAACACGCTACATACGAGACAGCGCTGTGGCAGCAACGATGTGTGCGCTGCGACGAGCCCAGCAGACGACGCATCACGACTGCCGCGATGTGATTCTGAGTGATGGTCTCCAAGGGCTGAGCCCTGAGCGTGATGGCGATAGGTGTCGTGTGCCGAGCGCAAGCGACGGCGGGCGCTGAGCCCGGATGCGCGAGAGGGTAAACGCGCTGGACTGATGAGAGCAAATCTTGAACGCGGACGAGACAGTGCTGTGGCAGCGACGACGTGTGCTGCGACAATCCGACGCATTACGGGTGCCACGATGTGATTCAGAGTGATAGGCTCCGAGGGCTGAATAATGGTGCCGCCGTGTGCCGAGCGCAGACGAGTGTCGACAAAGCTCGGACGAGTGCTGAGCGATGAGCGAATGTGAACGCTGATGATCGATGAGCGACGGCGAACGCTTAGCGATGCCCGAGAAGGTGAACGTTGCACTGATCAGAGCGAATATTGAACGCGGACGAGACGAGTACTGCGACGAGCCGACGCATCATGGCAGGGTGCCGCGACATGTTGATTCTGAGTTATGGGCTCCGAGGGCTGCGTGAGTACTGAGCGTGATGGCAGGTGATGAATACCGAGTGCCAAGCGCAGACAATTATCGACGGATCTATAATGAGGGCTGAGCATTGATGAGCAAATGTGCCCAAGTCTGCGTGTCTTGGCGCAGCCCTCCCGGGAGTCCCGATTTAGGCCCCAGGCAGGTTCCTAGAGCTGTCCTCGTAACTTGGGTGTCTTGTGGCACACCGGCATTTGCAGCTTAGGTTGTTCTAAGTCACGGTTCTGGGTGGGATGTTAACCCTGAATTCTCTCTATATAGTTTACGTATTATCAATACGATACCCCGTGTACCGGACACACCGGGTATAACTTGACAATCGTATTTCTTATTTTTTCCGTTTTCCCTTTTTACATTTTCTGCTGTTTTTGGGTGTGGTGTATTAGTACTTCGACCTTATACTCCACTTTGCTGAGTAATTCCGCGGATGGGGGGGTACTGATGAGAATTTCAGGCGGCCCTGAACTTTTTGGCACTGAAGTTTTTTTTCAGGGCCTGAACTTTTACTTCAGGGCCTGATTTTCTTTTTCCACGGCCTAAACTTTTTATTCAGGGCCTGAACTTTTTATTCAGGGCCTGAACTTTTTCTTCAGGGCCTGAACTTTTTCTTCAGGCCTGAATTTTCATTTTTTATACACCCAAGAAAAAACCTCATCGTTTATATATTTTTTCTACAAAAGTTCAGCCCCTGATTTTTTCAATTTACACTCTTAATAAGAGGCCTGAACTTTTTTCTTCAGGGCCTTAATTTTTCATTCACTCTTCGTTTTATATGAAGTTTACCATTATATTCTCATGTCGCCATCTATGCCCCTGCACTTTAAGTTCCGGGCCTGAATTTTTACTCTATTCCACGCCCTGAACATTTCTTCAGGCCCTTAACTTTTTCTTCAGATCCTGAACTTTTTCTTCAGGCCCTGAACTTTTACTTCAGGGCCTTAACCTTTACTTCAAGGCCTGAACTTTTGCTTCAAGGTTTCAACCTTTTCTTCAAGGCCTGAGCCTCCCCCCTCCCCCCCTAATCACTCAATGTCAAGCCTTGAACGTTTTCTTCAGGGCCCGAACTTTCAATTCAAGGCACTTCATTGCAAGTTGTGCATGCCCCCCCGTCCCTCCCCCCGCCCCGCCCGGCCCTATCCCACCCTATACATATCTTATCGTATATTAAGTGTACTCAGGCAAGTGACGGGCATTCCTCCCAAGTAGACAACCCTCTGGAAGGGTATTCATCCTATAATTGCCGCTTAACACCGCTACTCAACCCCCCTTGCTTTCCACGGTGTGCGGCTAAGAATTGAATCAAGAAAGTTGCCTCCTTGCTTGGAATGCCCATGGCCCACCACAAGGAAGGATCCACACAAATTTTGGGCTGCCAACCCAATACCTTTGTGTAGTCGGGGACTTGCCCACACTCTCCTTGCCACGGTCACATTTCTGAAACACGTGTTTACGTGTAACACCAACAATCCTACCCCAAAATAATGCATGCCCCACATACATACATTTACATTTATACACATGCCTTACTTACATGGCCGCCTGCCAACCTAAGCGCATCTATCTAATCATGTGCAATCTGCGTTCTTCCATGAACACCTCTTTCACTTCTTCATGGCTAATCCCGTTGGCGATCGCATGCAGGTTTGTTAACAAAAATACACCGCAATCAACAGAATTTCGTTGCTGGCTACTAGTAAGATCACGCGAGTGCACTGTGTCTTCGGCGATGTCCACATGACTCGCTCGATGCCTTTGCCCAGTTGCGTTGGTTAGCTCGCACAGAATGTGTTTTAAACATTCCACCATGAAGGTTTTCCGCTGCTGATGATGTAAGAAATCGAAGTATTCAACTCTCTGCTCCTTCCGATATAAAACGCCCAATGTCCAATGCAAATAAACATGGATTGGGACAAATATCACATCGTGTGTTCCCCATTCTGCGCCCAGGTGTGACGTATCGAAATAACTGTACACTCCGCTAAATTTGCCATGTGCATTGATGTAAAGTTGTCCATTGCGAGAGTTCGAAGTACCTATCTATGTTAGAACTTGACAGCGAGAACGCTGGTGAACTCTGAAATGTCCTCCGCTGTGTAAATATGCCTGCGACGAATTTCAGTGGGCAATAAAGTAGGGTTACAAAAGGAGAACGCATGTTACGATAAACCTTGACCATAGGGAGAATTCGAAGTACCTACACGACCTAGAATTTCACGGCGAAAACGTTAGTGAACTCAGAATTAACTTTAAACGCGCCGATATCTCTCGAAAACAGGCGCTGCCGATCTGTGAATTTGTCGAGGGAAGAAGGCGCGAGTAAAGTTGAAGAAAACATGTAAAGTCAAAAGAAAGTGAAAGGAACATCAAGGCTTCATTGCGTAGTGTTGAAGACGGAAATAAGTGGCGAAGAGGGCATATTTACCGTTGGTAATTTGCCTCGACGAAGTTGGAGTCGAAAGAAGTCAATCCATCAAGGCCAAAGCGTAAAGGGAGCGTAAAGTCTTGGCAAAGATGTTGACGAGTGTATTCGAAAGAAAAATGGACTAACAAGCAGTCTATACTATATTAATCGTATATGTTATAATCGGAATCGATGTTTGTTGTTATTTGTTGCAAAACAAAACACCATTTCGCAAATTCAACCGGTGGATATCGACATCTAACCACAATGAGCATATCTAACGGTTGAAATTGTGAAATAATGTTTTTGTATGCGGTGACTAGCAAAAAGTTGTTCGTAATTGATGCGTGTTGTTTGATGCTTTTAAAAAACATTATTTCGCAAATCCAACCGGTAGATATGTCCATTGTGGTCAGATGTTGATATCTAACGGTCGAATTTACATAATAATGTTCACATGCAATATTATCAATGTAAAATGTAATGCCCTCCAGGCATCAAGGTATGTTAAAATGAAGTCTGCGCCCAATCTAGATTAAAATGAAATGTCTACACCCAACCTAGATTAAAACGAAGTGCCTACACCCAATCTGGATTAAATGAAATGTCTACACCCAATCTGGATTAAAATTAAGTGCCTACACCCAATCTAGATTAAAATGAAGTGCCTACACCCAATCTGAATTATAATGAAATGTCTACACGCAATCTAGCCTTATCCCAAGACAGTAGAGCACGAAGCAACAGGTATTCAACCGAGCTGAACAGACTCTTGAAGTGTAGTCGAAAGACGAAAAGTCCAGGGGGTCGCTCCACTAGAAAGTTGATCTATATATTTCCAAGAGAAAATCTTGTGATCATTGTATAATTTCTGCCGTGACGTTCAGACCCCGAGCTATTCACCGTAAATCTCCCACCAACTGCCGGATCTATTGTGCTTTGCTCAGGGCAGGTAATATTGCATCTTCGGCCTAATACAAAACATTTACTGGTATATTGTATGGCACTTCGACCTATAGCATTATATCCATATGTCTAGTCGCTTGGCATTAAAGCCTAATCCTACTATGTACTTGCTTGTGTCATTATCTTGGTCAACACTAACTGAGGGCAACTTTCCCAAGTTCCCCTTTCAACATGTTGCCCTTCAACAATGACCACCATTTCTCGATTGTTATACGTGACATCGACCAAATATCACAAGCAGCATATAGCTGATTCTGGTACTCTCCACCACTCATGAGGCAGATCATGATACTATGTGCTATCATTGGAGATCTTCTCCTGAAATCTGTCATTCTCTCACTTCGTCACCTGCACCCGGGGTATACAGCTGGGGCATACTAACACCTGGGGCATAGTTACCCCTGGAGTATACAATACTCCCGGTGCATACCACCTATGGGACAGTCATGCATGCCCGGGTCATATCCATGGGGCATACATGCGGGGGGCATGACACGCACCGCTCGGGGCATACCCCTGGCTGGGGCATACGCGCCCGGGACATACCCGCCCTGGGGCACACAGCCATATGTGACATACAGCCAGTCATGTCCAGCATGCTGCTCGTACCCCTCCCCCTCAAGATCGCCCTATCTCCTGATGCCGCTCTCAACTCGAGCTGTTCATCAGTTGAGATATGCTCCTCGAACTTCAAACGATGGAAATGTGTATGCAGCAATGGAGCTGACACTGGATACACAGCGTGGGCATCTCGCGCTCCTGGTTGCATGGTGTGAAGACGGCGGCCCAAGCTGGGGGGTTTCTGGGTGTCACCCGCCCGTGCATGGCCCACCTACACACGCAGGGCGTCCGCACAGTACATTCTAGCAAGGGCGTTGGTGGTGGTGAGCTCATCCAGATGCACGTCGGCGGCTTTCGATAACGTTCCCCATACTTGCACTAGGTACAAAACAGATGCGTATAACCCCGGTTATAACCGAATTTTGACGTCGCGGTTATACGTAACCTGCGGTTATATTTTGGGTAATTTTGCCCTGAATCGCAAGGATATAACCGAGGTTATAACCTAATTTGACCCCCAAGGTTATAACCGGTTACGTGTTATAGGCAACCCGGGGAACACTATACTCACTTAAGGCGTGTATCAAAAGTTTTTAATATTGCTTTGACTGATACATATAATGTGGAAACCCACTTTGAGACCCATCGGCCACAAACGATGCCCAATATTGATGGGTGACTCTTAGTCCTTGTGAAAGGACTATTAATTTGGATTGTAGCCAATTGGAATCATCATTCTCCTCAACCTCTCGACGGTGGAAGACTGAGACCCTACTCAATACCCACCACCAGGTTACTTCGAAGTTGGTTGGGCGAGTCCTTCATGCACCCAGCAGTGCAGTCAAGCTCGTACTACGGGACGAGGGCCAACGGATTTGAAAAGAGCAGATAACAGCGTGAAGTGCACCGCGGATATATGCAGCCTAAGCACTGATTTCTCAAGGATCCCACAGGGAGATACCCAAACGCGCTGCGGTTACGTCCAGTGGTAACCGAGGTTGCTCGATGTTATAGGCAACCCAGAGTGTTCATCTTTAATGTGACGTTTTGGGGTGTATTTTTGCGGTTTCCGATGAAAAAGCCCCACGCAGTCCTTTCACAAGGACTAAGCATTGTGATTGAATAGAGGACCATCACCAAATGCCTACATTACTTTTGTGCGGGTATTATATGACCCAATTCAATATTTTTGATGATACCGCGTGTCGTCATCGATATTATCACGTTGGGTTGTCATCGAGTAGGAGAGTGCCTCACGAAAACTGGATATTGTACATTTATGACTGATTATTTTCTTGAACTTCTATGGAATTTTATTAATTCCGACCGCTCAAATGCCAATTCCTATCCAGTAAAGCTTCTAATGTTATTCTCCATAGATGTGTATATGATAGTTCTAAACGCGCATGCACAACCATGCACTTTGCCACAAGAATTGTAGGCACTCAACTGAGCGCGGTAATGTAAAAAAACATTATAACCCCTCGATCGATTGTTTTTCAGGTGTAGGGTGTTAGAATAGCGTTCACCTCGGCCAATATATGGCTTCCAACGCGGCATATGACCCAAACATGATTAGTATATGTGTGTATCTTTGATAAGAATGTATTCACTTGTTCCACGGATCAATATACTATTGATAAAAGTCGATCCTTGTGAAAGGAGTGTCAGCATTTACAGTCCTGTCACAAGGACTGCCGGATATAGTAGCAAATATCGCTACTTTTGGAAACGCGAAAGTCTTAATCCCGCTCGCTATGCCCACATGAACGCGCCAACCCCTAGCGAGATTTGTGGATGGCCGTTCGGTATGCATGATTCATTGCTAAACGAGAGCGCATGATTGTGATATAACATATAACGCTTCTCCCGGCCAATGCGCATGCTCGCTTGCAAGCGACGAGCGCACGGATGAGGTAAGACGCCCCAGCGGAAACGTGGACGCGGTTGACATCTACGTTTCCACAGGCCCTCGGCACGCAATTTTCTCCCCCACCCCCTTATTTCCGGCTCGCAACGGGCCTTCAGCCTAATTTTCCCCCCTTTCCTGAGGTGCACGGGCCTTCGGCCACAATTTTCTCCCTCCCTTTCCCACTCAAGCAGGCCTTCCCGCGATTTTCTCCCTCTTCCCCCTTTCTCGGCTCGCAGCGGGCCTTTGGCCCGCAAATTTCTGACCTCCCCCTTTTCCCGGCTCGCAGCGGACCTTCGGCCCGCAATTTTCTCCCCCTTCCACCTCTTTTTCCAGTGCCGACACACTGGATCGAAATATGGCTTTTGGGGATTAGGGGCGGGAAACCGACATTTGCAAATCTCAAGAGCGGCTTAATGCATGCCAAATCTTTTACAATAAGGTATGTCAATTGGACAGCAACAGACAATTTTGCAATTCTGCAGCACAGGTCCGCATGCGTTCGATCTTCCAAATGATCAGCTTGCGAGTTCCTTCACATATATTGCACTTTTCTTCACATTCTCATTTTGTGTTTGATCAATTTGGATCAGTGATCACACTTCCTTTCTAGCCTAAGCGCATCAAATCATATATATTCTCATGCTACACGCCTTCACTCACTGACTCCCAAAAGCAACACCCGATAATACTCTCCGCTAAGCGTACATCAGTCTTCAGCCTGAGAATTCAATACAGAACTGCTCAACCCGGAGCTTCTGCGGCATCTTCTTCTCAGTGGCAAGCTTCGTCATGGCAGCTTCTATTGCCTCCTCAGCCTCTCCACTCATGGCATCAAAGATGTTGGCCTTGAGCTGCGGGAACTCCACGAGGTCATCTAGCAACCGGGCCGCCTCCTTCGGTTTCATCCCCGCCAAGGCCACGGCCGACACTGTCGGGTCCATCACCTGGTGCAAAGTGCATGAGCAGCACAGGTGGCACCATCGACAGTCAGGCAAGCAGAAATGAGCAATGCATGGCATTGAAAACCTTGTGTAGCCATGCTGATCGATTGGACGAACCAAGCAGAGACATATAAGCAAACAGGAAGAAATGTGGACCAAAGAAGAGGAGGATGCGAGGAGGTACACCTTATGTGGCTTATGCATGGATAACTGAATGACACGATGAACAGGAGCAAACCAACTGGTGGAACCAGCAGGATGACTGGCTGTTACAACAATTTCAAGGGGAGATGGGTGGAAAGACGGATTCACGAAGAACGAGGCCAAGGAATAACAAGGACCATGAAAATAAGCAGACGACAAAGAACACATAACCAAGCAGAGGTGAAGGAACAGCTAGACTAGAAGGCTGCAGAATGCCAGAGAGAGAGAGAGAGATAGATAGACAGAGAGAGAGAGAGAATACCTGAAGAAAGGAATAGGATAAACAGGAGTAAGCCGCACACAACATACGAGAGGAGGAAACGCGATTAAAAAAAGTCCACCAGCCGAAAAGAGACAGATCCACGTGATCTACATCGGCAGTAGTGCCATGGACAAAATTCCAAACGATTTCTGAAGACGAGAAACGGCACAATTATGATGTAGCAACGTGGCACGATGCATACCGTCAGATTTTTCGCCACATGAGTCGATGATGCATAGACGCAAGCCTGTCTGAAAATATAAAGTTTTCCCAAAAGTTGGAAGGGCACCAGAAGGCATAAGCTCAACGGGCGCACACAGCCAGAGGCTCGTGTCATGAAGGTGTTTTGCGCGTAACGCATGTCGCAGCTACTGCCCGTTTCCTCGAGGCTCACCTTCAGCATGGGCTTACAGTCCCCAGCGCTCATGTGCGCAACTGTGTTCGACATGAACGTCTCAGCCTTCTCTTCACGCAGCACCTGGCGCCCCTTCCCCCATGCCCACAAAGGTCCCTTCACACAAATAGCCGTTGTATTCTCGTGCAAATAGTCGTTGCATCCTCACACAAATAGCCCAGGCCTGGGTCCTGGCTAGTACGCAGTACTCCGCCGCTTCTGCGCTCATTGCTCTGCACCATAGCTCTATAGCGGGGGAACCAATCGTCTGCGGTGATGGGGGATAAGGGGAGAGGGCTGGGGGGAAGGGGGAGAGACAGCGCCACCTTGAGCAGCTCAGCGGCCTTGGTGGGGTCCATGTGCACCATCCGCCCCGCCAGCTTTGCTGGTTGAAAGGATGCCGCCAGATTGAATTGCTGCACGAGCATCAACGGCTTTATTCGATCCAACACCTGTGTGCGTGTCTCAGCCCTCTCCCTTGCCCTATTTAGGATTTTTTAGGGCTCGCCCCAGGGCTGAGAGCTCTAGGTTGCGTTTACCTTATGATCTCAATGTTAAACGCCGAAACACATCGTAAGGCAACAGGTAAGACCCTCCGCACAGAGAGCCGCGACACAGAGAGCCGCGACACAGAGAGCCGCGGGCCCCAAATGAGTACACCGAGGCATCGGGGTATTTGGCAGGAACTGCGCCCCCACCTTGCCCCCCTGCTCCGTCTTTAATCCCGCAAGGAGCGTCCCTGGCGAGTTGGTTTCCGTGCCCGCTTCTCCGCCCTCTTCGTTCTCTGCGCCCCCAGCCTCCGCCTGCACGAAGGGCCCCTCGCCGGCAAGCCCTAGGAGGAACTTGACGGCCAGCTTCGCCTCCATCGCGTTCAGCATGCTCGTGAGCTTCCCTTTGTCCGCCTTCTGCAGCGCCGCGGCCGTTATCCTGCAGGCCCCCGAGGACACATGGCGGGCCGTCATTCGCCCCACGCATGCCTCGGGCATTCTGCGCACGATGCACAGTGCGAGGAACGCCCACCAATGCTCCAACACTCGAGGTATCTTTGATCACCGAGAACTGTGCAGTGCTCAACAAGCATGGGCGATTTCTGAATGACATCGAGGTCCGCATCAAGGTAGCAGTAGCTTCAGGGCAAGAAGGGGCCCGCGGGGGGGTAGGGAGGGACCTGGCAGGTAGGAAGCGCATGAGTTCCACTGCCGTGGACTGCTTCAAGCTGTTCAGCAGCTGCACAGCGGCGGCGGGCTCCATGAGCGCCGCGAGGCCGGCCGCCTGGTCCACCTCCAGCTCCTCGAGGGCCGCGGAGAGGGGGTTGCTCTTCATCGCTGCGAGCACTTCTGCCACCCGCTCCTTATCCGACTGTGCCATGCACACACCCCCCCTATTCCCAGCCGCCTCAGAAGCCACTTGTCCAGGCTCTGGGCACTCAGCTGGCTTGCCAGTCCATGCCCGGGGGCGAACGGCCTTCTTTCTGGTGCTGCAGCGCGGGCAGCCGCCAGGCGAGGCGCGGGAAAGAACAAGGGGGCCTGGGCAGGCGCACGGCGCCGGGGCGGGCCTGCATTTGCCGAAGCATGGCGGCGGTCTGGCTGGCGGGCAGGTTGGCAAGCCGCCCCGCCACTGCCACCGCAGGCATGCTCGCCACCTTCTCCGCCGCCTGCGCGCTGTCAATTCTGCCGAGAAGCTTCGTGGCGGCGGCGGGCTTCGCGTTGGCCAGGACCTCCGCCGACCGCTCCACGCTCAGCTTGGACAGAACACTCGCCCCTGCCTCCTCGTCCATCTGTGCGAATGCCAGTGCCGTCACCTGCGTCTCCCCAGGCCCGCCTCTCCCGCTCGTCCCACCAAAGCGGCATCATACATCGAGGCCGAGGCCAGCACCTCCTGGGGGCATGGCAGCCTCGGCAGGGCTCAGACGTGACACAGGCCGGCCACCTTACCGGCCAATCACATGGCCATTTCCCCGAGGCTAAACAGGTCTGGGCACAGCAGCAGCAGCAGCAGCAGGGGCGCGCCAGCGAAGGCAAGCCGGGAGGTCCACAGAGGTCTTCAGACGGAGCTGTGGAAGGCGGCGTGAGACCATCTCTGGAACCCGACAGGAACTCCCAGATTTGAGCCACTGCTTGGGTCTGCCTCCAGGTCGGACGTGGCAGACGGGCCGCAGTGGGGGCACAGACCTCCGTGCCGAAGGCCCCGAGGTCCAGGAGCTTGGCGGCTGGGGTCGCGGCCATCGCAGTTATGATCTGCACCGCGTGCTGCGGCTTCATCTCAGTGAGCGCCACCGCGGCTGTGGCAGGCGCCATCTTATTCAGGATGCCCGCGATGATTGGTGGGCACGGCTCAAGGGTCTCTGCTCTCCGCATCACAGGAGGCCCCCCGCACTCACCCTTCATCCCACTCCCCATCTGTACTCCCCGCAAAGGCTTTCTGCGGCCGTGCTGGTCTTCGCAAGCCTGCGCGGCTCCAGCAGGGACAGGGCCCCTCGGCAGACCCCGGGCACGACGTCCATCGCGCAACCCGTGCAGAGGCGTTGCTGCAGAGGGGGTGCTTGGAGAGATCATTCCGACATCTCGATTCTGTCTGAAACATTGAGGAAGCCATACACAAGAACTTGAGACACGCTCTTTTACATTGCAACCTCCAGGACATGCAGAGGTGCCATCGCGCCATCGAGATTTCTTTCCTCCATTTTGGTCTAAAATGCTGCGGAAGCCGTTCACAACGTTACCCGCTAGCAATGATGAGATGAAGTCTGCCCAAACTCTTCTTTTCTGGTGCGGCCATAAACTCCGAGTACCTAGTCGAAGCTCACTTGGTACAGACAGCTTTCATTTCTTGACGATGGTTTGTGGAGGGAACTCCGCCCTCTTGGCTACGACCCCAATATCTAATATATATAATATATATATACTTCGTATATATATATATATATATATGTTATATGAGCAAGCCGCTGGTATATACCAGCCGAATTTGGTACAGGCCGGCCTGTACCAGTACAGATATCGGTACAGGCCGGCCTGTACTGATGCTGGCTCATACACGTAACATATGTTATATATATATATATATGTTACATATATATATATATATATATTTGTTACGGTATGAGCAAGCCGCTGGTATATACCAGCCGATTTTGGTACAGGCTGGCCTGTACCAGTGTAAATTCGGTACAAGCCGGCCTGTACCAGTGCAGATATCGGTACAGGCCGGCTTGTACCGATGCCTGCTCATACTGTAACGTATATATACACACACGTATATCAAAATATGCATAATGACCGTAGAATGACAAGTCGAATGCGGCTCGCTCGGAGCGTTGGACATGACTTCTGCCCTGCGGCGCGAGCTGCGAGGCCAACTCCTGTGCTATCTGCGATACTGTGCTCAAGTTCAACGATACCAAAGTCAATCCAACAATATGGTGGTGCTGGCGGCATAGCATTGTGTGGGAGTCCGACAAGACTTTCTTCAGCTTCCCCGACAAAGGGGGGCGGGCGCAGAGGGTGGGTCATCGGTGCTTGCGCTCGCTAGAAGGGTCCGGGAAGGCTGCACACCGCTCGCGGCTGCTTGTGATCCGCGTGATTTCTGCGCTTGCTTCTCCTCTGAGCCCTCCGGTGCAGCCTCCGCGACGCCGATGGATCGAGACAGGAGGACGCCCAGCTGCGCGGCACTCGCGGCCTCGAAGCAGCGAGCCCCGGCATCCCCCACTTGCTCTTGGTCAAGCTCGCGCAGCATGTCCATAGCAGCGCCGGGCTTGTCCGACCCAATCGTGGCCTCAAGCAATGTGGCTCCTATGGCCGGGGGCAGCGCCAGCAGATTCCTCCCCGCCACCTCCGGCTCCATGCTGCCGAGGAGTGCGATGATCTGCTCCGTCTGTTATATCACGCCCTCATCACAATCAGCCCTCCTGGCCCACATTCGCTTCAGCACGCCGCCAGGTGCTGCGCCACGTCGAATCCACGTACCAATCACACATTCCATTCTTCAATGCCTCGTGGCTTATTCCTTGGAGACACGTCAGCGCCGTTCGCATAAAACAGGGCGCGCTCAGGGTAGCGAACTGAAAGAGAGGCGGGCCTGATGCCGGGTGCATGCGGGTGACTGGCAGCGCATCTGACCGCAGAGTCATCTGCGTCATGCCCTGCTGATACGTCGCGTCACTTCGCAGACTGGACTCTGGGTGGCTAGGCTGTGCAGACACACCGGCAGGGACTGCAATATGCTGCTTCGGCGGCGCTCGTCGCAGCCCATGAGGAGGTCCACGGCCATCGGGGGGGTGATGTGCCCTAAGAACTGCGTGGCGCCGCTGGCAAGCAGAGCGGTCTGCTCACAGCCGCCGTGCCCCACCCATATCCCACATCTCCTCTCTCACGCCGGCATGAATCACTTCATCTCACATTGCGTACTACTTGGTATACATACAAGGAATCTCAACAGTCCGACTCCGCCCTTTGCCTCCACCGTGTTCGTGACAGGCGATTCCCGCGCGGCCCTCGAAACAGAATGTGGCTCGCACGCTCCAAGAGGATCCGCCTCACCCGGCGGAGCTTGTGGGAGCTCCTCGTCTGTTCTCAGATAGGGAGCAGGGCAGCAGGGGGGGCAGCAGGGGGCAGCAGGGGGACAGCAGGGAGGAGCTGGGAATGAAACTGAGCAGAGAGCGACAGGGGAAAGGGAATGAGCGCAGCGCTCCGGAGCTTCTGTGGCATGCGAGCCGACGACGATGGACATGGGAGTGAAGGGCGGGGGCGAGGCAGAGAGGGTTTCGAGGACACTCTGAGGGGGTCGAGTGAACAAGGGATGAGCCGGGCAGTTCACCAAGAGTCCGCTGCGCCGCTCCGCAGGAAGCAGATGGAGGAGGTGCCCGCAGACCAGCGGCGGAAGCTCTCGCAGAGTGCTGACCAGCGCCGCGTCCCTCACCGCCTCCAAGCTCCTGGCAAAGCGCTCTATCTGCACCTGCCCTTCCGCGGATATCTCCGGCGCCTGCTCCGGGCCCGCAGCCTCGGGCAGAGCGCTCCGGTTGAGCACGTCGGCCATCTGCTTTGCAGTCAGGTGGGGCAGCCACGTGGCGAGCTGGGCGTCCGAGCAATGGCGTAGCACCTCGCTGCAGGTGCCCACCTCCAGCCCGCTCAGCAGCTTCCCGGCGGTCAGAGCTGGCAAGGCCTCCGCCAGCTGGATCAAGAGCGCGGGAGACACCGGCGAGAGGTCTCCTGCGAGCACCTCGAGGTCCATCTTCTGCACCAGTTTCGCGCCTCTCTCGAACCCTACGGCCCCAATCACCTGGTCCTCCCACCCCAACCCAGCCCTTCATGCTCCCGCGGTTGCCTGAGGTCACGCTTCTAGGCGCCGCCGACGTTCGGCTGCATCGCGCTCCCAGGGCGCCTAGACGGCGAAACAGCGGCGGCTTGCGCTCTGAGTACTCGGGGGCGCGCGGCTTGCGCTCTGAGTACTCCCGGGCGCGCGGCTTGCGCTCTGAGTCCACGTTTGAAGAAGGTGCGGGCCGCGCTGGCGCGCCCCGTGTGAGGAGAAGACAAGGGGGGGGGCTCCCGGAGATCTCATCACTGGACACATCACTGGACCTCTAACCAAGGGCCCAGAAGCCAGGGCCGAGGTCCGAGGTCCGAGGTCTGAGGGATAAAGCGCCTCACAAGGGCGGTGACCAGCTGGTGCGGCTTCTCTTGGTTTTGATTGGAGGAGGGAGCAAGGGCCTCAACAATGGAAAGTGCCCCCAGGCGGCCTAAGAGCGAGGGGGGTGAGAGAAAGGAAGTAGGGGGAGCTCGGTAAGAAGCAGCCAGCAAAGGCTCCGGCCGAACGAAGGCGGATGGAGGGGAATGGGGGCACCTCCATCAAGGTGGGCCCGGAAATGCCCGTGCAGATAGGCAGCGCCTTGTCTTTGGGAAGGTCCACGAGCATGCTCCCCAGCTGCTCAGGCAACACCTTCTCCAGCAGCGCCCGCCTCGTCTCCTGCAACCCCAGAGAGCCACCGAGCCCCCCTCTGCGCCGCGCCCCTTGCTTGCGGACCGTCACTGACCTCAGAGCACCCGGAGGTCTGCAAGGCCCTCGAGCCTATCGTAGCCCTGACTCACGCTCGCGCTTCAGACAGACCTCTCCCAGGGAATGCCACCCAATGCGCAGAATACTTCACCAATATTTCCACATCTATGTTATATGGCGCCACTTTTCGATGAGCCGCCTCAGCGTGCCACCCCGGTGCAGGCCGCGGGGTCCAACGGTTTTTAGAAATGTAGCCCAACTGATTTTCTTACTACTAAATTTCAAAATTTTGAGTGGCGCCAACGGCACAAATGAAGATTTCTACGACGATACAGGTAAGCAAAAGGTACGGTTGTGCAGTGCGTCGTGTTTTCCGCCGCATTTTATAGTGCATGCAAAGCCGCAATTCACTCTATTCACTTTATTCACTTCTATTCACGAGAAAAGGAGAGAAAGTACAGCAGTTCACTTCCAATTCACCCCCTCTCGGAGCCAGTCAACTCAGAAAAAATTCCGCGTAGAGATACGCGTACAGAAACCCATTCACACGAAATATTCACCGAAAGCAGCTATGCAGAATAGGGGAAGAGAGACATGGCAGCAGCGGGGAAGGGGCCCAGCTGGCATGGACGAAAGCCGCGAGGCAGAGGAGAGGCGCAGTATGCACACCATTCAGAAGGAGTTTTCTGAGATGGAGCCTGCCACGTTGGCTAAGTTCTCGGACGGGGCGAAGATACCACTCCCACTGAGTCCGCAGTTCTCACAGAAGCGTGCGAAGGCAGTCCAGAGCGCCAAGGGACGTGACAAGACCGTCACTGACTCGGCAGCGCTCGAACAATTTTACACAAAGGACTACGGAGATGTACGGCTCAAGTACACTAAGCGAGCACGGGGCTACCCTCTGGAAAAGCAGCATGGCGTACTTGACGAACAAGGCCATGTTAGGTACAGCCTCCTCAAGAACTGCACCACAATTGACGGCAGCAACTTGGATGAGAACGGCTTTCCGAATGACACCTACCACATTACAGTGGGACCTCTCCGAGCGCATCCCAAGGAGGCTGTTGAGTTGCTCAATCACATCGAGACTGTGCTGCGGATACTTCACGAGGAGGGCGAGAACAAAAATATCATCTGCAGGGAAAAGCCCCCCAGACCGAGATTTGCAGCAGGAAAAGTCGGCAACATAGACATCAAGTTCACCGACACTGCGTACGCGGTCACCGCTCTTGCGACGACCCTCCCACTCATCCCGCTGCACTGCTACCCCATCGGCTACGACCTCTTCACCCAGGAGGACCTCGCTTTTCCGAGGGTAAGAATCTTCAACCCCTCTGCAAAGGGAGGGGCGGCTGGTGGGGCGTTGCTTCACGTAGTCAGCGACGAGCTCAAGGGGAAGACCATCGACGACCTTGAGGTGGACTTGCTTCTGGTTGAGGGACTGGAATCAGCGCTCAAGGGGCATAGGCTGCAGGGCAGGGTGGCAGTGAAGTCAGCGCCATGGGTCAAGCTGGTTATGGTCTCCGAGGAGGCAGCGCAGAGAATAGAGAACAAGACGGAGGTATTCCCTGGACTTCAGAACTACGAGGTTCAGCGAGTAGCATCGGTGAAGGAGGTGGACAAGCAGGCAGAGACAGAGGTGGTCGTGGTCGACGGGGGGGAAGACATCGACCCGGAGTTCGACGTTGAGGCTTTGGTGTGCGCTGTCGGCGACTACTTTAAGAAGACCCTCGGTGCTGGAACCCATCTCGTACCTCAACTGGCAGTCCCGACATACCCTGCCACGAACCCGAAGGACATCGCGAGTTATGCCCGTTACCGCCAGTTGTACAAAGGACGGCTATACACCTTCATCGCCACTGAAGAAGCGTACCAGCATCTCGTGTCTCAAGTGGACTCCACGGCAAAAATCGGTGTTGTACATAAGGGTATGTATTTCTACCTCCGCCCCTCTGACTACTCCAGAAACGGAAAGGGACGCCGCGGAAGGCAGACCCGCGCGACTGGAATCACCCGAGACGACGCGGTGGTCCAAGCGCTCGAAACGAAACTTGGCACCTTCGCAGAAGCGGTGAAGGCCGCCACGAGCACTCGGGTTGAGGTCTCGGGTGACGCGGAGTCCGCCATCAAGGACCTCGGCGATCAGGTCAAGGGCCTCAGTGAAAAGGTGGAGAAGGGCTTCAAAGACACGGTGGACAACGTGAAAAAGGTGAACGCATCCGTCGACAACGTCGACAAGGGGGTGAAGCAGGTCATCGACCTCACGTCCAACGTCCTGACTAGGCAGGACAAGCATCTGGCGCTGGCGGATAAGCAGAACAGAGTTGCTGACGCTATGCTTCAGCAGCTCATCGCTATGAACGGAGCAACGGCGAAGACTCCAGCATCGGGCACGGCTGCGGTGAGGGGTGGCAGAAAGAGGGGAGCGGCGACCCCGAACTCCGACACCGGAGACGACACGGACATGGACCTAACCCCCGCCGAGGCCTTACACATCAAGAAGATCCGTAAGGTAAAGACTGTTCTTTCAATATATTCACGCTGCGAAAAATCCACACACGAATCAGAGTTTGGGAAAGAGCAACTGGTATTCACGAATCGAGTTGAAAAACGCAGGAAGCCATCAAGAAGGGTGCAAAGGAGAACAAGGGATAAAAGCGGCAGCAAGAGGCCCCAGTGGCAGGACCTGAGGCGAAGAAAGATCAGGAAAGCACACCATCCCGAAGGGAATAGGCACAACGGGACCTACTGCAATCTTGCTCTATTCCATGCATCAGAGGACATAAACAGCCTGAGTAGTGACTATGGCTGGAAGTACATCCGGGAAAGGGATATTAATATTCTTGCATCCTGCCAGTTTACCCCGGGTCTGGGTGGGGAGTGGCACACCGTGATCACTTTGACTAAATCCCCCTGCTTGATCTGCTTTCACAAAAGTGTAACCGACGACCGAGCATACACAAATCCACGATACTCCGAACCCGAGGCTCACCTGATGAGTGAAGTTCATAACGATACTCGATGCACTGAACGTAATACACTCAGCAATAATTTCAGCACTATACTAGACTATGAGGGAGTAACTCAACTGGCTGACAGCTTAGAAAGAATATGCACAACACACAACTGTAAACTGAAAGTAGATAGAAAAGGGAAAGGTAACACAGGAGTTGCACACATTTCCTCACAAGTAGAGGGAATATACAAAAGACAAATGTGTACACATATATGCAAAACAAAAGATAAAACAGCAAGCCCTCTAAACACCCAGGTGGGTGAGGGAAACCCTAAGGCAACCCTAGGCAAACAGAGCACTGAAAGGCGCCTGGGGGGAATAGCAGAGAAATTTTCAATAGGAAAACTCTTGGGGGGACTGTATTATAAACGGGCAGGCAATACACAAATTTTCAGAGTGAACTGGCAACCTTCGGAATTTAGCGAATTGCTACGGGAGCTCTACGTTAAAATAAGAAATTTTGTAAAAACCACCCGAATGAGTAAATATTTGGAGGGGACACCCAATGGACATTCACAACCATATATTGAGGGGAAC
Organism: Cymbomonas tetramitiformis; assembly: GCA_001247695.2. Taxonomy (NCBI): domain Eukaryota; kingdom Viridiplantae; phylum Chlorophyta; class Pyramimonadophyceae; order Pyramimonadales; family Pyramimonadaceae; genus Cymbomonas; species Cymbomonas tetramitiformis. The sequence goes on along the minus strand of LGRX02001610.1, from coordinate 26,052 downwards.
GGAGCTCGGATATACAGTGACAGGGATAATAGGAGGCTGCAGGCGTGTGTAACGCGTAACAATGGGGGCAATACGGAAGGGGGACCATGTGAACGAAGGGGGTGCACAAAGAATAAATGTCATGAAAACAACTCGCAAGGCAAGCTGAAAGGCGGGAAGCCGATTAAAACAAACTACTCGGCTATACACAAGAAAATGAGAAGGAACCCTAACCAGAAGGGGACCTACCTACAGGAAAAGGGGGGAATAGGGGCACATGGCGGCAAAATTGGACTGAAATATTTTGCACAGTGCCTACAAATGATGAAACGAGGAGGTGAGATGAAAATAAACATGAACGGGCGACATTGGGCATTTAGCGAATTGCTCCAGGAGCTCTACGTTAAAAAACAAACTTTTGTAAAAACAACCCAAATGGACAGATATTTTGAGGGGACACCCAACGGATGTACACACACAAGTACTGAGGAAAACGGAGCTCAGAAATGCAGTCAGGAGGCTATGAAAGGTCTACGGTCGTACGTAACGCGTAACAAAGTGGGCAATAAGGATGGAGGAGCATGTGAACAAAGGAGGTGCACAGAGAATAATGGACATGAAAATGACCCACAAGGTACACCAAAGAATGAGGAGCCGATTGGAACAACTTGCATGGCAATATACCGAAAAATGAGAGGAAACCCTAACCCGGAGGGGATATACCTACAGGAAAAGGGAGGAACAGGGGTACACGACGGCAAAATTGGACGGAAATATTCTGCACAATACCTACATATGGTGAAACAAGGAGGTGGGGAAAAAATAAGCACGAATGGACGACATTGGGCATTTAGCGAATTGCTCCAGAAGCCCTACGTTAAAACACGAACTTTTGCAAAAACGACCCAAATGGACAAATATTTTGAAGGGACACTCAATAGGCATACACAACCAAATACTGACGAAAACGGAGCCCAAAACCGCAGTAGGGTGGGAGTAAGGAGGCTGAAAGCGTATGTAACGCGTAACAAGGAAAATGACACGAAGGGCAGAGTGCATGAAAAGCGGCTGAACGAGCGAAATGCAAACGATTCACGGGAAAAAAGTTGGCAGAGGACGGACCGTACCCATGATAAAGCTGCGATAAATAAAGTAATACTTGTAATTTTCGCCATGACCACGGTCCTGACAAGAGGTGACATGAGGGGACGAAAAAGACTGGGCCAAAAGCCAATACAAAATACACAGACAACAGGTTGCAAGGAGACTAACAAGAGGACGGAAGCAGCAGGGCGAAATAAGGCACTGGCAAGGAAACGTGCTGAGCGTGATACACAGAAAAAGAGCATGGCGACAGCGGAAACAACCCGACAGGAAGCTGAAATAAGTGAGGACGAGGAAGGGCTGCTGAGAAGGAAGGGCAGTAAAAACCATGAAACAATACTGCAAAAACCCACAAGGGGCCCCAGGTGGCACGTCACAGAGGAAGAGGAGGAACAAAGGGAGAGCTTCAGGAGGGGCCTCACATATTACCTGAGGGCGAACCGAAAGGAGCACGCATATGCACACAAAAGAGGAAGGAGATACTGGAGGGAACAAGTGATGGGGAAAACATGTAGGTGGGTACAACGCACCAAGTATGACAGGCCACAACTGGTGAGAAGCAGGCAGGCGGTGAGGCAGGCGACAGAGGATAAAAACCAAGACAGGTGGATGCGAAGACACGGAGAGATGCGCCGTATGACAGGCGAGATGCGCCGCATGGCAAAGCTGGAAGGGGCCCAACTGATGACTATGCACGTGACTCTAGATGCGCTAAGCATGCTGGTTGAACAAACGCGGAGGGCACAACAAGCAATGAAAACCCCACAACAAAAAGCTACACGACGGCACCCTAATGAATTGGTAAACACCATGGGAGAGGGCACGGCGGTAACACACGAGGAAACCCTTGGCACGAGACTCAGCCAGCATGAGGCCGTGAAAGAAAAGGGTAAGGGGAAGGACGCCACAGCGCCACGACAGCCCTCCCATATTGGGGGAGGGACACACCCGGCCAAGGGAACGGAAGGGCAGTACCCTAAAAACTCTGTCACGCAGGGGATATTCACAGAGGATGGAAAGCTGAATATGTACCAAGTGGACCTCGCACTTGAGAAACTGGAGGAAAACCCCCCGGGGTCAATAACTATACAGGAGATACTAAGACTACTGAAGGGAAACGACGGAAGATTCCTAGAAATGATAAAAGGAATAGTCACAAACAGGGGCGGCACACAAGTACCTGTGATAGGAAACGGACACTGGTTGCTACTAATGATAGGAGTCTGCGGCACAGGAAATAACCGCACGCTGCAGGCCTATGTATACGACTCTATGGGCGTAGAAAAGCACACACGAAAGAAAACTGCCTCGAGGCAAATGGGCATGGCGGAGGAACTACAAACAACGATAAGCGGATGGGCAAAAGATAACAAGGAAGCAATGGGATGCCAAGAAGCCAGGGCCACGCTAATGTACGACAAGCACCAATATGACGCATACAACTGCGGTGTCTGGGTAATATACATTGCGGAATTGTGGCAACAATGGCTACGGGAGCGAAACGGAACGTGGGTACAGCATGTGTACACAAATACGCTCCAGACCAGCCGAAGTGTTGTGCTGCATACCACGGAAATAGCAAACAGGTGCAGGGACAAATTCAGACCAATGGTAAAAGCGGCCATTATGAGGGAGAATACGCTGCGTATGGAACAGGACACAGGGGAGGTAGAGCTGGTAGAGGGCGTTCGGGTAACAAAGACTGAAGCACAAACAGAACAAGTTAGAGGAACATGTGCGGCGGATGCCTTCATGAGGGGAATGGCAAGGGACTACACGAGGGAGCAAGTGGAGAACATGATGCGACAACAAGGGGTTGGCATACAGACGATAATGGAAGTCGAGGAAGCACTCCATGCGCTGCAGCAGGACACCGATGCCCTTATAAGTGAAACAATGAAAAAGATGAAGACAGACGGCCGGACCCAAATAGCAATTAAAGATACGGGAAAATGGGTGATGGTGATGTTCACAATGACACACCGAGACATGCAGGCGCACGTGTGGATACCTGCTGGGGGTATAGAAAAACAGGAAGAACTACTGATAGCTATAGATGTTTGGGCCCTACTGAGAGAAGCTTATGACTTGCAGCAGGTGCACTACAGCGGACTGACGATACATAGCACACCACCGGAATGGGAAAAATTCAGCCAGGGGGAACAGGCGGTGCGAGTGGCGGGAAGCTGGAAATACTGGCATGTTGATGGCAAGCCAGGGCAGTTCAAGCTCGGGACTAGAAATACGGCACGAGCACAGGGGGAGCTTCGAGAAACGCGGCCGGTGACGGGACAAACAACCGGGCCGACTGAGGAGGACACGAAACGCGATGAAGGACGGGTGGATGGCAGTAGGGAGCCCACCATGGAACGACAGGCCACAGGTGAAGCAAAGGAAGAAAAGAGCACAAACCTCACGGACAGATTGGTCCAGACTACGCTACAGTTCTGCCCGGAGAGCGCAGAACAAGCAAATGAAAGGTTAAAGGAGGAAGAAAGAACGGTAGTAAGGAAAAAGCTACGACCTCCCACAAGCACCAAGAGAAACCAGCCGACTGATACACCAACAAAAACAAACGAAAGGGACAATGAGGAAGCTGAAGGGTCCCCTGGAGACATTGGAGCGCCGTCCCAACCGGACAAAGCAAACAGTGAGGAAGCGAAAGGGTCCCCTGAAGCAAGGAAATTTTGGGGAGGGGGCATGCCAAAAACGGAGGACCTAGACGGGGAAAAAATGACAGACGGACAGCAGCACACAATAACGTTCCTCACGTGGAACATTCAAGGGTCAAGGTACTCCTTGTATGAACTGGAAGAACAAATGGACAGGTGGGACATTGATGTGGCGGTGATTACGGAGACAAAAACTGCAAACGATGATATAAAAAGGCACTTCAGAGACAGCCAGCGGTCCAATGTATGCACCAGTGTGCCGGGAAGAGGCGATGCGGGGGAGGAACACCAGACAGCTGGGTTAGCTGTCGTACTCAGGGGGGAACACGCAAAGCCGCACAATTACACGGAAGTAAAGGTCCCACACCTACAGGGAGTACTCACTCATACAATGCTGCACTTCCCGGGGCAGAAATACATACACCTGATTGGAGTATACTACCCAGTGGAGGGAAAGGAGACTGCAAGAGAGGAAGGGTACCAAGAGGAACGCACCAGAAGTGAGGCCAGGAAGGGTATACGAGAGTACGTGCAAATGGTAACCTCCGCCAGTGAAGGCAAAGAAGACGAAACTGTCCTTGTGTGCGGAGACTTGAATGCCACGACCGGAGAACCGAGGAATAGCAGAGACAGGGAATGGAACAAGGTACTCGATGCAACGGGGCTAACAGATGTAGGGGGCTCAAGGGAAACAACACTGACCTGGCACAGCAGGAGAAACATAGACAGAATGCTAGCCAGTAGGGCTGAACAAAAGTACTACACGCAACCCACGGAAATGGAGCTTACTGAACTTCACACAAGTGACCACAAAATGATATGCACCACCCAATTGGACCTGAAGGCCTGGGGTACCCACCGTCCAGCGGCACAACTACAACGAAGGGCTAAAGCGGACAGGCTAAGACTGCCCCTGACCGAGAAGGAAGGAGCCACACTGAGGCAAGTGCTTGACACGGCATACACAAGGGAGCAGCAGGACGAACTGCGGGAGGCAATAGGCATGATAAAAAGGAGCACCACAAAAAGGCACAAAAGAAAAGCGATAGACTATGCGGGGGAAGTAGTAGCAAGAATACTGGGTACGGCAAAGGAAGAGGCAGTACAAAACGCCAACCTCCCTAAGCCAGCGGCGCCACCGGAGGAGACACACAGGCTGCACTTACCGAAAACCCTCCGTAAGGAAAGGGATGGGCACCTCAGGGAAAGAAACAGATGCAGGTTGAATATAAGCCTATGGAAGAGGGACATAGAGGCAAGGGAAAGTGTACCAGAGGAGATTAGAAAGGCGGACTTCGACAACAGAACAGAGGAGATGAGAGAGTGGGAGCAATGGGAAAGGGAGCAGAAGAAAATAGCGGCCAAAGAAGCACGGAAGTGCATTACAGAACACGAGGCGAACCGGAAACAAAAAACGAGAATAAAAATGAGAGAAATGTACTGGAATAACATAAAGCACTACCATAAAAAGATATATAGACAGGAGGTAGAGAACGGAAGTGCGCCGGCGGCAACAATACAGGCCATAGAAACCAGGCACGGGAAACTGGTGGTTGGACACCAAAAGGTAGCACAGGCGATGGGGGAACACATGGCATGGTCGGCCCCCTACAAAATGCGGGAGCCAGAGCGAGGACTCGCGGAAGCACCACCGTGGCTGGATAAGAAGTACAAGAACTATATGCAGAAAGACAAATGCGAAAGACCAGACCAGACGAAAATAAACCTGAGGGTTGATGAGGAGGCCTACAGACAGGCTGTGAGAAAAATGAAAACCAACAAGGCAGCGGGACCCATGGGAATACAGAACGAGATATTGAAGCAGATGCCAGACAGGTTCCACGAACAATTATGTGAACTCATGCAGCTGATGTGGGAGAACAGACATACGCCACTGCCATGGAAGAAGGGGTACTTCTGTTTCCACCACAAGCAGGAAGATGTGACTCAGCAAAAGAACTACAGACCTATAGCGCTGCTAGACTGTTTGTTCAAACTGTACACCGCGGTGCTCACAAAAATGCTAGCGGATTTCTGTGAAATAAATGGAATGCTCTCGCAGGCGCAGGAGGGCTCGAGGGAAAAGCACAACACGATGAGGCAACTAACCAGGATAACGAATGCCATTGAAGACGCGAACCTCTCCAAGCAGGAGCTACATGCGACCTACATAGACTTCGAAAACGCGTACGGGTCAGTAGACCATGAGAAACTCATTGCGACACTAAGGCACCTGGGGGTACCGACACAGCTTACGGAAGCTATAAAGGACATTCTAGGGGAAGAGGAGGGGGACTCAATACAAATGAGGGCAAAGGTAGGGGAACAGATTTCGGAGGAAGTACCGATAAGGAGAGGGATTCTGCAGGGGGACAGCATGAGCCCGCTGCTTTTTATACTGTACCTCGAACCCCTGCTTAGATGGCTGGAGGTAGGAAACCATGGATACCGGCATAAGTACGTGACAGATGAGGAGCTCAGGGGAGAACTGCGAACCTCCTCAGGAGCGTTTGTGGATGACCTGATTATTCTGACGAGACAGATGTCAGGGATGGAGCAACAATTGAAAAAGCTAGCAGCATTTGGGGACTGGAGTGGGCTGAGAATAAACAAGGATAAGTCAAAAATAACGGGAGTAGAGCACGGCAACCGGAATATTAGGGAAAGCAAACACAAGGGGATAAAATGTGGCAACCAAACCCTGAAGGTACTCAAAGCAGGAGAGACCTACAAATACCTAGGAGTCCTCCTCAATATGCTAGGAACCTGGAAGGAGGAAAAAACCAAGTCCCTAAGGGAATTGAAAAGGAGGATAGCAGCGTTGCTTGCCACCCCCTTAACACAAAAACAGAAGGAGTACTCTCTCAAGTCGGCAGTCTTGGGGAAGTTCAGGTACGGACTTCACCTTGGAATATACACACAAGGGGAAATACAACAGGTGGAGAACCAGCTGGGGGCTGCGCTGAAACGGATTTATGGGCTTCCAGCGAACGGCACTCCGAATGAACTGAACACGGAGGAAAAAGCGGAGTATGGACTGGGGTTGCAGTCCCTGCAGGCGATATATGCACAGGAGGTTTACTCGGGGCTGGCTGAAGCGGTCCAAAGCGAGGAGGACAAAGGAGTGCAAATGGGATATGGAAAAAGAGAGAGAAACCTACGAACCAGGCAAAGAATGTCCCAAGTCAGTAGGTCCACCGCGGGGCTCATGGAACAGCACTTCGGGGAGAGAGGCTACTGCAGCAACAGGGGCAAGCTAAGGATGGGACTGCAAACGCATACAAACACCATGCGGAAGATGAATGCTCTCAATGAATATGGGGTGCACGTGAAAGGGGTGGGAACCCACATGCAGGAGCTAGCCAAGGAAACACTGCCCATTATGAAGCAGCTGCAGAATGCCAGGAGAGTGTATACTGATGCGGAAATGGAGGGCACCTTAAGAACAACCAAATACCTCAGAAGAATGGACAAGGAATACCGGGACCCACAGGAGCAACCCATGACGACAGGGACCGAAAAACTGGGAACGGTAAATGTCATACAAGACACAAAAAATGAGATGGCCACTAAAGAGATAAACTTCACCAAACTACTCACACTATTCAGGAACTACCCGGACCTCAAGGACCTTACCACAGCAGATGGGAAGAAAGCGCTGCCGATAACGGCATTGAAAGCAACGGGGGGAAGGGTACATGACAATAAAACGGTACAAAAAATAGCACAAGGCATGTTACACCTGTACCCCTATATATGTGAGGCACAGCCCAACAATATTAAAGCGCCAGGGGACCACTGGGACCATGAGCGGAACAGAAAGCTAAAACCCGAGTATGTGCAAAGGAAAACAGGAGAGCTGGAGAAATACACCAGAAGCACAAAGGCAATGTCGGAAATAAGAAACTGGCCAACGCAGATAAAGGCGCTACACGAGGCAGGGAATAGCCTGAGGGACATAATGCAACTGATGTCTATGTACCCGCTGGCCAACCAAAAGAAACACTTCGAGGAGGCGGGGGTGGAATGGACGGAACAGGAGAAGGAAGCCCTGGGTATAGGAGGAGTGGACCATGAGTGGGAAGAAGATGACATAATGGGGGAATGGACCCCACAAGCAAGTGCCGGAGAAGGGCTGATACAGCTGGACGAACGCAAATGGGCAAAACAGGAGGACCCGATGGAGGCGCCGGACCGGGAAGGAACCCACGCACCTACCAGGATACTGGCCAGTAGACAGTACCTGGACAACCCTGCAGACCCAGACTCGAAAGTAATACAATACGAAACTCAGTGGACTGACAGTGAAGGGAATGTTCTGAGCACGTGGAGCACCGAAGAGACAATTAGAAAACACATACTGGAACACAACCCCACAGGGAACCGAAGATGGGAGGAACTGGTGGAGGAATGGGAAGGCACCAAACAGGATGAAAGGACCAAAAGTGGGCCCGTGAGTGAAATACTAGCAGGCAAGCCGAGAAGCGAGCAAAGGTACTGGAAGGAGGTCACCCACTTGACGATAACCACGGGGGAAACAAACCCAGACCAGGACATTAAACAAACACTGAACACAAAAAACAGGCAGCTGCGTACTGAAGGCGACACTACCTACTGTTATGAACCCAACGGAGGTCTGATAGGCACCCTCAGCACGGCAAAAGTCAGGGAACTATACAACAGATATACCAGAGAGGTGGGAGATGGAGCGGTTCAATGCCCGACAGGGGAACAGCTGGCCAAAAGGCTGAGATTGAAACTGGAGCATAAAATACATGTTGACACGTTTGAGGAGGAAATTGCGCAGCTACTCATAAGATACTCCAGTAAGGCAGAAATGAAGCACAGAAAACGAAACCTGCAGAACCACTGGACCCTCCCCCCAGAAATGATGGAGGCGGTCCAAGCAGCTACGGGGGCCAGGACAGAAGTATTTGCCTCTCCACTCAACGTACATAAAAACACTACGACATATTACTCGCAATACCCGAGAGACTCGGTCTTCGGGGCTGCTGGTTCAGCCTGGGAGGCGCAATGGGGGCAACTGGGGGCATACCAATTCAACCCGGAATACACGGCCGAAGACCTTCACAGGGCACTAAAGATGGCGATAAACGCTACAAAAACAGCCAAACCCGTCCTAGGGGTGGGAATATACCCTACGTATGCAAAGAGTCCGTACAGAAAACTACTAAACAAGCACATGGGATACAGGGTACACGAGTTACTCGAAGTGAAGGAGGGGCAGTTTACCTTCCTACCACCGGACCATTGGATGCAAGACAACCTACAAAAGCCCAAGCAGTGTAACTGGAACATGAGGATATTGGTAGTTGCAAATGCGGCGGGATGGAGGAAATTTTGCCCAAATGCGGTGAGAACACACGACATATTCAGCAAGGCCCTTCTCAGATGCCCACAAAGCAAGGTCAGGACGGTAGGGAGGGCATGTTACATACACAGGCCTCTCACACTCAGGGACACGGACAGACAGCCCAGGTCGATTACGGAATGGGAGAAAGACTGTGTCATAGACCCGTCCCCATGGACGAGTCATGAACTGCCTGTACTGCGCGCATTACCAGAAGAACAGGTGGAGAACCATGTAGAAGAGATTATTGACCGCTGGATGGAAGACAGGGGGAGGGAAGGTGAACCCAGGGGAGGGGACAGGGGACCCAGACCCTCAACGATGGATGTCTTGGGGGCCAACACCACGTGGAGTAGGGAAGAAATAAGCAGAGATGCACTTAGAAGGTGGGCGCTACAATTCGCGAACCCAAAAGCGGAAGAAGGGGACATGGAAGGGGACCAGTGGTCACAGTGGGAACGGGGTGAAACTGAGGAAGTAGAACCACAGCCTGAGAGCCAGTGGGACAGCAACGGAAAAGGATACCCAGAACCTGACAGAAGATTCAACAGGAATGAGATGGTCTACACAGACGGAAGCCAGAGAAAAGTCAAAAGGGAAAATGGGGAACAGGAGGAGGCAACCGCTGCGGGAGTATGGGACCCAAGAGGGGGGCAGAATGCGGAATACATGCAAAGATGGCAGGGCCACTGCCAAACGGTCAACAGGGCGGAGCTGACAGCCATATACATGGCACTAATGCTGGAGGCCAATACTGGCACCACAGAGGTAAACATATGCACAGACAGCTTGACCTCGCTTTACCAAATACAAAACATGAAAAGAAGGCCTCATGCGTTGGAGAAGCATGTGCACAGGGATATACTCTGGAAAATAATGAAACAAATACAAACGCTCAACGGGGAAGGGACCAAGGTGGCACTATATAAAGTCAAAGCACATGTGGGGATACACGGAAATGAAAAGGCTGATGAGGTGGCAAGAAAGGCCTGTGTTGAGGGAGAGTATGGCTTCAACCACGATAACACCGACACGGTGAAATTACTTGCCATATGCAAGGCCACAGGGAGGCAATTGGAAGGTCACCAGGCAGTACTTAACCACGTAACAAAACGAGTACGGGAGGCAAAAATGACGGGAAAAACGAATATAATACAAAGACTGAAAAGGAAGCTAGAGACTGGACCAGAGGAATGGGAAACCAAAAGACAACGCATTGACAGAATGGAAGCTGAGAAAGCGAGAAGAAACGGAGAGCTGGAAGAACCAGGGGCTGAAGAGGGAACTGAGGAAGACACATGGCCGGAAGAACTAGACATGCAGACACAGGAAGAAGAAATAGAGATTCTGCGAATGGAACAGGAAGAGGAAACACTGATTGAGGCACAGGGAGTATGGGCAACACCACAGGAGGGTGACGGAAACATGCCCCTGACGACGGGGAAAGAAGCAGGGATGCACGAGCAGGAAGAAGACAGGTGGAGAGAGGAGGAAGAAACAAGGTTGAGGCAAGAGGAGGGAGTGACAATTGTGCGGGGGCCTCCACAGGGAGCTGGTGAGCCACTGGATGCCCAACAGCATGCCGAGCTGCGGGAAACGCGGGGGACAGGGCCACCAGAAACCCGGGACATAAACATGGAGACACAACAGGAGGAAGAAGAAGAGCTGGCTGCAATGGCCCAGCAACAAGAGGAGGCACAGGAGGAACTGGTGACAATGCAAGAAATGGTACAGCAGCAGGCGGTAGCACAAAGGGAAGCACGACTCGCAGGGGAATGGAGGAGGGCCTCGATGGGAAAGATAAAGGTAGCAGTACAGGAGACGCCGGAGAAATACATGCAACACCTAAAAGGGGACACAGCCATGCATAAACTCTCCAACGAGTACTGGAAAAAGGGGAACGAGTACCTGAACGAACATGATGTGACAGTCCTATTAAGATGTAGAGCGAACAAATTGCCGGCGGGCCCCTATAAAAAGTGGAGAAGAGGGATGCGGACACAAAAGTGTAAATGTTGCGGGATGCCTGGGCAGGTGAATGCAGGGGGTTTCATACGCACGGCCCATGTACTAGGGGGATGTACGGAAAGGGAAATAAGGAACATGGTAATAAGCAGGTCGGACGAGACCACCAAAATGATAGCAATGGGTATGAATAAAGGCAGAAAGGGGGGATGCATAATAAGGACCCATGCGGGGAAGAAAGGGTCAGGGATGAATACAGGCAGACCAATAGAAGACTTCCTACTCACAAGAGGGCAATGCAGAATGGATGGGAGGAACCACCCGGCACCAGAGCATGGAAAGGACACCATACCACACTTTGTGGACATAGTAATGCTAGAAGGAACCGAGAAAGGGAATAAGCAGCCGGGGTACACACACCAACGAGCAATGGCGGATGCCGGGCATATACACCTAATTGAGGTAACCTATACGGATGAAATGAGCTGGGAAGAGGCACTAAAAACGAAGTATACAAAGTATGCACCATTGGTAAAGCTATTGGAATTGTACGGGTACAAGGTGACGCTACATGTGATGGTATTCGGGAACACGGGTACGATATATGAACACACGGAGAAGATTCTGACCAAACACCTAGGATTCGACAAACAGGAAGCACTACACCTGCTCAGAAAGATACATGACCTCGCTACGGGATATGCAGTTAGCCTTAACAGACTATATAGGAAAAAGGTGGACACCGAACCGGATTAAGAGAAAGGATAGGAGAAGAGTCATGGGGACTCACAAAGCCCCACACCCCGAAAAAGGGTGTCTCTTTTTCTTTTCTTTTTTATATGGCGCCCACTCAACGCTGTGATTGGCGCATCCCCTCCAGGATCGCAGCAGCCTCAGCAGGCCCGCCACGTTAGCATGAGGCCTGCAAGGCGAAGTGCTGGAGCCTGGCGCAAGTGTTTGGGGCGGAGGGAGGCCAAGGGGTGTAAGGGCTAGGCATGCCTGGGAGGCCAAGGGGTGTAAGGGCTGGGCATGCCTGGGAGGCCAAGGGGTGTAAGGGCTGGGCATGCCTGGGAGGCCAAGGGGTGTAAGGGCTGGGCATGCCTGGGAGGCCAAGGGCCTCTCGGAGGTCCCTTGCGGTGAGGAGAGCTGCGTGAGCGTCTGGGCAAGCTGCTTGGGGGGCATGTGGCTCAGCATCGAGCCTGCGCTTGCAGAGGACATGTTACACAGGAGTGCCCCGAGGGCCTCAGGCTTCATGTTCGACGCCAGCTTGTTGAACACCACCGGCTCCACCAGCTCGACCACCGCCTTGATCACCCCCAGGTTTTTCTCCACCATGCCCTCCAGCAGCTGCGCCCACCCCTCCCCGACCGGGGCACGCCCAGGGTGTCAGTGAAGGAGCGGCCCTTTCGGCGCCCGGCCTTCAGTCTCTCTCTCTCTCTCTCTCTCTCTCTCTCTCTCGAGAGTGACGGAGGAGCCGCACCTGCTGACACCGTGCCTGCTTCATGACATCGATGAGCTTTGCGGCGGTAGCGGGCTCCATTCGCATGATGACGCTGGCCAGGGATTCAGGCTCCATCGTGTTCACCGCCTGCCGCCCCCGTCCCCAGCCTCCCCCTCCTCTCACACCGGTGCTCGGGCTGCCGCCGGAGGATTCTTCGGTGGTGCCGGCAGCTCCTGCGGCGGCTTTCCGGTGTGTTCGCCTTTTCGCAGACCTCGAGATGCACTCGCTGTGGCGGTGTCTTATGAACAATTTCCCTGATTGCCAACTTCCGAGTTATGCATAAATTGGACAAATGGTGCGGTCAATATATAGATTCAATCTCATCACGTGGTCGAATCACGCACCAATGCAATCAAAATATGAAGGTGCGCATCATACCCGATGATATTTCGGTCATAAGGCATACTGGCGTCGCGTATTCGGTCTGATAATTCTAACTGCCCTTGTGCCTTTGCGATGCCATTGGTGGGCATGCGGAGCTACCGGTTGCAGACGGCCTCGCCACGGGAAACTCGAGCTCGCGACTTCACATTGTGAGCACGCGCGGATGGCGAGAGGCAGTGCGGGCACCTTAAGGGGGGACATGCATCGGCAGGGGCTCCGGGGGCAATGCGGAGTTTGCGTATAAAAACCTTCGAAGGGGCGTCGGGATGTGGCCGGGGCACCTTGAGGCAGAGGTCGCTGATGTTGGGCGACATGTGCTGCACGGCAAAGGCGACGGTGACCGGCTGGATCACCTCGAGCAGCTTGCTGAGGTGCGCCGTCTCGACATACTCCATCATTCCCGCCAGCTTGGATGGCTCCATGCGGTCCAGGATCTCCGCAGCCTAAAGCCCCCCCGACACCTCCCTGGCCGCCCCTAAGCATCCGGGCGCATGGCACTGGCTTGGAGCTGCCGCCGCAGGGTATGGGCGACGGCCCGCCATTGAGGGCCGATGATCTTAAGACCCGAGCCATTGAGGGCCGCTGATCCTAAGCCCTGAGCCATTGAGGGCCGCTGATCTTAAGACATGAGCCATTGAGGGCCGCTGATCCTAAGCCCTGCGAAGCACATTGAGGGCCGCTGATCCTCAGCCCTGAGAAAAACATTGAGGGCCGCTGATCCTCAGCCCTGAGAAGCGCGTAAAGCTTCTCGGTGTTGGCGCGATTCGGGGATGGGGACGATAGCGGTGTGCAGGGGACGTCACCTGCGGCAGCAGCATCGTCTGCACGGCGTGTGACGCAGGCACAAGCGTCATCGACTGCATGACGTGCGCAGCAGCGGCGGCGGATCCGTTCTCTGCCAGGTTCTGCAGCGCGAGACCGAGCGCGTCCGACTTCATCATGCCCCCGATGTTGCCGGCCACACCCGGCGGAAATCTTTGCAGAATCTTCGCCGCCTGCGCCCAGTCAATCCCCTCCCCAGCCTCCGGTCCCCCCCCCACACCCTCTCAACGACGATGCCGTGAGCAGTCACCCCTGTCCCGCACATCACACTCACCGGAGCTTGCCCTGGCACTCCTCATGCCAAACCGGATGCGCACACGCGAACGAGGGCGCGCTGACATCCGCACAATGCGCACACGCGAACGAGGGCGCGCTGACATCCGCACGATGCGCACACGCGAACGAGGACGCACTGACATCCGCACGATGCGCACACGCGAACGAGGGCGCGCTGACATCCGCACGATGCGCACACGCGAACGAGGACGCGCTGACATCCGCACGATGCGCACACGCGAACGAGGGCGCGCTGACACCGCACCAAGCCAAACGGTTTATCTGTTGGACAGGTGCGGAGTCCCTGCCCGGGTGGATCTATGTGTGCGGTACGGCCCGTGGCGTGCAACGCACGGTGTGGCCGGCGGGGCGAGCGCTGAAGTGTAGACGTGGGAACACGAGCTCACTGAGCAGCTCTGCACAGTCTGCTTGCTTGCGCCGCTCCGCACCAAGCGCGGCGGCATTGCGCCGACCGACATCCTCCGCAGAACTTCCACCGAGCGACAACCTCCGGGCGAGGCACCTTGCTCAGTGCCGCTTAGCAAGTACCCGCAGTCGCTTGCACGCGTGACAAATGCCCTGCAGGCTGTCAAACTGCCCCGATTTACGTCTCGCACAGCTTGAGGGCAGCGGCGCCTGCGGGAGCGTCACCCATCGGTAGGGCACCAGTCGCGGCCTTAGCTCCGCCGGAAAACCGTAGGGTTGGCGTCCGGGTCGCCGATCTATGCTAGGGGCGCCCGCACCTATATGACGGCCAGGGGCGGCCGCACCTGCAAAAGGATGTACACACGGCTCTGCACGGTGTCTGCATGCCTCCAGTTTGACGCCAGGAGTGAGGGCGGCCCCTGTCCTCACCTCGGGATCGGTGCCTCCTCGGGGTATTGACACGGGCCTGGAGGCACCGAGCGGCTGAAGGCAGCAGCTGGCGGGCGTGCTTAGGGCCCAAGAAGAGTTCACAGCCTCATGGGCGGAGCGGCAGTGGGGGACTCAGGGCGCACGCTTGCAGAGGGAAGGTGCGCGAAGAGCTCAGCAATCGTCGCAGGGCTCATCGACTGCAGCGCCGCGACCAGCATGGCTCCAAGCTGCATTCTCTCCACCAGTGTCCCGAGCTTCTCCACAGGCACCCCCTCCAGCAGCCTCGCGGCGGACTCCGGGGGGATCTCATTGAACATGCCAGCCAGCACCTCCCCGTTCATCTCCGCAAGCACCGCCGCCGCTGCTTTTGGCTCCATTTTCTCCAGGAGTCGAGCAGCGCTCTTCGGCACCTGCGCTCCCCACCACGTACATTCCGCGGGCGGGCGCTCGTGAGCCGCGCCCGGTGGGCAGCGCAGGAAGCAGAGGCCAGGCAAGGGTGCCGTGCAGTGTATGGGTGTAGTCGCACGCACCACACACCTCAGATCAATCATGCGGCGCATCGCCAAGAGCGTATGAGACGCCATTCGGACCAAAGCTCCCCGAGGCTCTGGCAGCTACCTGGAGGGCCAAACACGCAACAGGCTGTACTATGATGCCAGCGAAGGGGTGACATGTGGCCAGCGCAGACCAGAACCCTGAGGCCCTGCAATCAACCCCTTGCTGAGGTGAGGGGGGAACGGGGGTGCCAATCAATATGGCCTGCAGGGGGTGCCATCGAGGACGGGGTTACAGCGCCACACCTTGGTTCCCTGATACACGAGCGTGGCTGCGGCAATCGGGACTTCCAGAAACTGCATGAGCTTCCCGGCGACCTCCGGCTTCATCTGCTCGAGGGCGGCGCTGATGATGGCGGGCTCCATGTTCTCCAGAGCCTTGGCCGCCTTCTCCGCGGCCTCCCCGGTCATGTACCCGAGCACCGCCGCCATGCTCGTGCTCTCCATGCCCTCGAAGTTCTTCGCGGCCTGCACGTCCTCCATCAGCATAATGGCCTGCGCCACCGCCTCGGGAATCATGCGGTCCAGGGCCGCCGCCGCCTGAGCACAGCGCGCCTCGCCCCACAACTCCTGTGAATGGCACGATCCCCTCTGATGAATCATAGTGGAGAGCTTGAGAGGCTGCGAGTCGGCGCGCTCAGAGCAAAGTGCTGCGAGCTGCGCGCGCGCATACACCCCGCGCAACTTCTCTCTCCGTGTCTCTACGCACTGCCGTGTTTGTGATGTACTTGTTAGCATGACGGGTGCATGTTGTGACCTCATTATGCCTGACAGCCCTTCGATGCACAAATCGAGCGGCTGCCTGCAAGCAGCATCAGGAACCCAGAGGATTGGAATAAGCTCGCTGATGACTTCCAGGGGGTGGCGGCGCCATGCCTTCGGATATCTGCAAAATAATTGGAGGGCCGCGCGAGGTCTGCAGCAAAGCAAGCGAAACGCAAGCAGAAAGCAAGTGAAACGCAAGCGCAGCAAGCCGCCGCTCAGTGTGACGATGGCAATTTTTGTGGTGGTCCCTGGTCGTGCTTGGTGCATGCCACGTGCTCCGAGCTCTTGCATGCTTGAATGCCTCCAGCTCTCCATGAGACATTGTTCGCTGGATATCCTACCAAGACTGGTTACCGATCACCGGGCACGGGCAATGTGGGACCGGTCTGGTATGACAACCACCACCTCAAGACAGAGAAGGAGCTAGACCAGGAAAATTTTGATTTGGCTCCCAGCCCCAACGACTGCAAGTTTGCGACACTAGACCGTACGCAGGAAGATGCGTTTTGACTTAGCAGTCTTTCGCAGGCTTGTACAGCGGAGGTGGCGCGGGTGGGAGTGACCAGGACGGGCATGGTCTCGCATAGGTGGCGCGGTTGCGGTTGCGAGGCCAACACATGGGGCACCACCTTGCGGCTGTCCATGGAGACGATGATCCGGGCTGCGGGCGCCGGGTCTAAGTTCTGCAGCATGTTCATGGCGGCGATGGAGTTCATGAGCTCGATGAGCTTGAGGGACTTGTCCGGGTCCATGAAGCTCATCACGCTGGCGCCCGTGGCAGCTTCCATACTCTCGAACACGCGCGACACCTTCTTGATGGTGAAGTTCTCCAACGCCCCGGCCGCATGCTCGGGATTCATCAACTCCAGCTTGCCCGCCGCCCCCTTCGGAGATAGCTGCTCCAGAATCTTTGCCACGGACTTAATCTGGACGGGTCCACACCGCCCAACGCACGCGTGATTGCACAGCCTTAATCACTGAGCACGGCATTCCCCGACCCCCCTGAGGAATCTTCACGCCCTGAGCGTGTGGGGAGTCGGATCGACAGGACGCGGAGGGGGTGTTCACGCCCTCAGTGAGTGAAGAATAGGGTCGACCGGACATAGAGGGGGGCGTTGCGCCCTCCATGCGCGGGGAGAATGCTCAACAGGACACAAAGGGAGGATCGCGGTGTCAATAAGTCAGGGGTAGGTCGACTAGACATGAAAGGGAGCGCTACGCTCTCCAAGATGGGGGGGTGTTCCCTGAGGGGACGCTGAGGGGCCATGGCACCCTAAATGATGATGACTGGAGTAAGGGTGAGCACTGCAAGAAGAGCTCTCGCGCGGGGCTCTCATCCAGAACCTCGAAAAGAACTCCCCCATATCGTCAGCCGAAGCAAAGACAGAAGGCGCATGCCAGACTGATCCCCATTGGCTGAGCAAGTTCCGACACATCTGAAGCGTCCACAAAGAGGCGATCTGGTGGGCGCGCGCACACACTCGCAGTGAAGGGCGTGTGGGATGCCAACCGAAGCCACCCCACGGCCACCCCGGCCGATGAGAGGAGCACACGGGAACACACCGAGATGTGGTTCAGGGTGGCGGCTGCATTGGATGCGCCAATCATCTCGAGGATGGCGGAGGCGGGTTTCCGCTGCATATTGTCCAGCACCGGCGCCAGCAATGGCGGAGCCACCTTTGCGGTAATTCGACCGACCTTGTCCGGCCCGATCCCTGGGGTGTTGTCCATGCACTCAAGCACCTTCGAGGCGATCTGACGGACGCACCCCCTCACTCCCTCTTTGCGTGGTCCTGGGAGCAAGATCCCAGTACAGAGGAGTCGCACTTTTGACTCGACGTAGGAGACTGCGTGCATCGCATACACCCGTAATTGTCGCCTGCATCGGCTGATTACGATGTACAAGCGGAAGTCATGTTTTAAAGCGAGACGCCGCGTCCAACACGCCAGGTGCCCCTTTGTCATGCGTCACCCCCAGATATGTCGTCACCCACCCTGCCGTGACACTGCGAGGCCGAGATCACCGCAGACCCAGACGTTGCTGCACGCTGGTTTGGGGCGCCACGTCTACAAAAGCGGCGGTGGAAGTGCCTTTCTCTACACACGTGTGGCAGACAGCAGGCCAACTGCCTGTGGCGGCCGCAGGCTGCGAGGCTCGCCGCCGCACGCGCCATGCCAATCTGCCAGGCCTCTATTCACGCTGGCGATGTGGCAGCCCCATCTGCAGGATGGCGGGGGGGACCCCTTGGTCGCTGCAAGCGCGGCCCTGCTCTGTGGATGATCACCGCGCACCTTAGGATCAATACTTGAGACGACGCCTGCAGCTGCCGCCACATCCATTCCCTGTTCCACCCTCCCCCCGACGCTCAACGCCCCTTCTACGTGCCATGCCGAGGGACCTGCGTGCCCTCGCGCACGTGCGGGGCGATGAATGCACCGCACAGCACAGACTTTTTGTGTGGCCAAAACTCAGAGCACTTGCAGGGAGAGCACAGCCAAACGGCCCGCCCCGAGGGTGACCCCCGCACACCCTCCCAGGTGCTCACACAGATATTAGTGCAAAACCGTTCGGACAATGTTCTCCTCAGAGGGCAGAGGGGCGGGTCGGGGGGGAGTTGGAACTGAGCTCCGCTGGGGGTAATATCATGAACCCAGAATCAGCCCGACAAGCCATGGGGAGTGGGAGGGGCAGCCCACCGCCAGGAGCATCGGCAGCATCTCATTGTGGTCCATATGCGCCGCGGCGGCTGCGGCGGCTGCGTGAGGCATCAGGTTGAGCACGCTGGCGGAGGCGCGCTGCTCGAGAGCGGCCAGAACACGCGCAGTGTCCCGGGGCTCCATCTCGGCGAGCGTCATGGCCGCTTGCTCGGTCTCCATCTTGCTCAACATTTTGAGTTTCTCCTCCCATTGCACATTCGTGAGGGCAGCGGCGGCGCCCTTCGGGTTCAGCACAGCCAGCTGCTCGATGAGCTGGGTCCCGGTGAAGGTGGTCGCAAACTGCAGGATGCCCGCCGCCGCTTGTGGCGACACCACGCCTATCGCCTTCGCCAGCACCGTGAACTCCATGTGCTCAATGATGCCAGACGCCGCCGCCGGCTGTGAGAAACGAATGCGCCCCACCGTTCCCAGTCAAGCAGCAGCAGCAGTAGCAGAAGCGGGGGATGCGTAGAGAGGATGATCACAGTCACCGAGCTCGCACACTGCGGAGGCTGGACCAGGATCGAGCCGGGGCCAGCATATTTCATGCATGCACATCCTCCGCTTGTTCATGCAAGGGGGGGGTGGCAGTCCAAAAAGGGACGAGGGCCGAAGAGCGCCGCAAGAAGATGGGATCTGCGGTCCATCGGTGGGGGGAGGGGGCGTTGGGAGGAATCTCCTTCACGGCGGCTCCTGCAAGCGCCGCGCTACATTGCCAGAGGCGGCCACGTGGGCACCTTTGATATTTCAAGGTGGGCTCTGCTCATCTAGCCCGCCTGGCACCCCTACGATTGTGGGATGCGGTAAGATGAAGGGGGGGGTGGGGGGCTGGTCAGATGCCTGGAGGGCTGCGAAGATCTGGGAAACCAGGATAGAGTCGAGCTTATCCAGGAGTGAGCTGGCGGTCACGCGGTTCATCAGCTCGAGCACCTTGGCGCTGTGCTTCGGGGCCATGTTGACGAGCACCTTCCTTGCGGCTTCCTCATCCATCTGGTGCAGGTACTGCGCCACGACGTTCGGCACCATCTTCTCCATGGTTTTGCTCGCAGCGACAGGCGTCATCAGGCACACCGCGGGCGCCGTCAGCTTCACGTCCATCTGCTCCAGTTTGGGCGCGCTGGACTTCGCATCCATTTTCTCCAGCGCCTTCGCCAGCGGCTTGTGCGCCATCTGCTCCATCGCCTTCGCGGCGCCGTCGCTGCATCTCTCCTCGACCCCCCTCCCCCCCCCTATCATCGACTTCCTGTGTTCCTGCTCATGCCGTCAGTTGCAGTGAGACGGAGAGGCAGAGGGAGCACCGCACAGACTCAAATCAGCTCACATGCTTGCATCTATGCCTTCACGCCTCCCGCTCTCCGAGCCCGTGTTTTGGTGAGTGTCTACCCATGCGATGCACGGCTCCGAGGGGACCCAGCTCCACGATCGACTTCGACGTTGCAGTCTGACGGTGCGGATTGCTCGAGAAGGGCGGGCACCCCAAAAATGCACTCCGCGGGGGCCTTGTGAGCTGCTCCCCTCTCGGGAGTTCCGATGATTTCACCGAGCGGATGTACATCGGAAGCATCGAAAACTTAATGCCACTTGGGTGAATAGCGATTCCTGTTTACGTGGCACTCTTGAAACGGGTCGCTCCTGTGACACGCGTATCGGCGGCAAGCCGGACCCGCATGCAACACCACGGTGGCGAAGGCGAGGAAAAGGTAAACACGCGTAACTTTGTCGGGGGAGCACAGGAGGGGTGGGCAAGGGAGGCCACCTGTCCATGTGCGCTAGGATGAGGGCGCAGGACTTCTCGGAGACCAGCTCAAGGATGGAGGCGCGGGTGTTGGTGTCCAGATACTCCAACGCCCCCGCGGCCACCTTGTGGTGCATTCTGTCCATTGTGACCGCTGCCCGGGAAATCGTCGTCCGCTCCAAGCATGAGGACAGCGCCACCTGGCAAGGAGAACCTCCGCAAAAACCATTTGCACGATAACGCGGTTGCTGTCATGAAAAGCACAACCGTGGCCGTAATAGGAGAGGGAAGCAGTGGCCACAGCAGCAGGCGGAACACGCTCGTATTCCACACCGAGGAAATTCTTCTTGGACGTGATGATATAGCAGCGATGGCAGCAGCTAACGATACTTCTGTCCCTCGAGGGTTTCCGCATCTGCAGAACTGGCGGCTTCGGCAATGCCAGCGAGACAGTGCCAGTGCAAATGGCAATGCCAGCGCCCACACCATCGCGCAAAGGGAAGAGAAGGGGGGCCGTACGACGTCCATGGTCTCCTGGACGGGCGCCGCAGACTTGACATCCATTCCCTCGAGAATCTTGGACGAGATGTTCGCGTCCGCCTTCTCGAGCATCAATCCGGCCACCTGCGGGTCGACCAGCTCCAGTGCCTTGCTGCAGCGCTCCGATTCAATGTGCTCGATTGCCTTGCTACACGCCGACACCTCCATCGCCCCCATTATTGCGCCGGCCTGCCTCCCGCCCGCACTCCCCGAACCGCCCCATGGTCCCGCCCATCCCTCAGGCGGCTGTGCGCCCATAAATGATCCTCGTTTTACAGAGGAGCTGCTCGGCGTCGGGCGTTGAGGTGATGTTGCAGCTCAAGGTGAATCACCCTTGGCGCCGCACGGTTTGGTATCGTACGTCGAGACCTCCAGTCAAATCCTACTACGATGGGATCCAGGGAAGGAGGCAGAGCGTTGGTGGGTGGGGTTGAGGTGAGAGAGAAGGGAGAGGGGCACAGCGCTGAGGGATGGCACGGCAGGTTCTCGCGCCTCTGCCCCTGCATGCAAGCCTCCAGGGCCTGAAATCGTGCTGCCTTTAGCGTCTACTACGCGCCAGGGCTCGAGCAGTCTCCCAGCGGCTCCGAGCTGGAGAAAGAAAGCCTCTCACTGGACTGCCCCCTGGAAGCTACAGCGAGGGCAGGAGCTGAGGTGCATGCATGGGGGCCCATGGGGGACATGCCCACTGCATAGAGGGGCTGTGGAAGAGCATTTTGGCATGAGGGAGGGTTCTGGGGGCTCTGGAAGCTCCCGGGAAGGCCACCCTATAAGGTGAGGGGGGTGGATGGAGGCGGGGAAGGTGCGGGTGGCGGGGCAATCTGCAGCCCCCTGCAGCGAGAGGCTTTACAGGGGGCAGTTGTGAACGAATTTGGAAGCCGGATGGAAGGCACCCGACACTGCCGCAGCGATGATTGCCGCAGAGCCAGACGCCCGTTCTGCTGAGCTCCGGGGTAATGCTTCGCGGGGATGCTCCAGGTGCGGCTATAGAGCCCAAAGTGGAGGGGCGGGGGGACCTTGTGAAGCTCCATTCGGCTGAGGGCTGCGGCGGTGGCCGTGGGCTGCATGTACCCTGCGGCGCGGCGAGCGGAGAGCAGCTCCATGCCCTGGATCACCTGCCACATCTTGTCAATCGGCATCACCTCCAGCACCTTGCTCGCTATCTGGGAGTCCAGCATGTCCATCACCGCTGACGCCAGCGTCAACTTCAGCGCTGACGCCAAATTTGCCGCCGCCTTCTTGCTATCCTGCAAGCGCCCCACCGGATCGAGGAAGGGTGAGGAATGGGAAGGGGACGCGGGTGGAACGGGTGGAGGATCCGGCACTGCCGGCCCGAGCCAAGCCGCACGTCGGCACCTCGATGATGGCCTGGGGTTAGGTGCTGAACCTCAAGCAGGAGGTCCGCCGCTTCTGGGGCAATGCCTTTCCACACCGACAGCGCGTTCCCATTCGCCATGTTCCTGGATCTAGCAGCTGGGACTCCGCTCCGTGCGAGCGGCCATGCGGAGGGGGAGCGCCTTCGACAAAGAGAGCGACCAACAGTGAAAAAAGTGAAAAAGCAAGAAGGTGTGCGAGAAGGACGGCAAATGGGTGGGCAGTGGGTGGGGTTGACGCCGTGGGGAGGGGTAGGGGGGGAGATCCCAACAGGGCCGCGGCCACAGCACGTGCAGCCCACCTTTTGTAGGACGGTGCGGCCGGACCTCTGCCATGCACTCAGCCCGGTGGACGCCGCCTTGCTGTCGGTCCGCACCATCTGCTCCCGCCGCCGTGCCATCCCAACCCCCTCTTAGTCGGCTGCCCACCTTCTCTCCTGTTGAATCCAGCCGTCCGGAGGGACCCAACTTGTCAGGGGCGGGCAGGGGGGCACGCATTAAGCCAGCGCTTTAATCGAATTGGATTTTAAAGCGGTTCCGCATTGATCGGATCGAGCTGTGCTTCCTTGACCATTGGATTGCGAGCAGGTGTTTCACTTTTCAGGGTCGAGATCATCAAACATTGGACTTGCGAGCGAGTTCCGTGCGTGGGGAATTGATGGCTAGGTTCTTGCGCGTCGAATCTGGCTGTGTGGTGGGTGCAGGTGGAAGGGATGCGCCTTCCTCAGGGCCAAGAAGAGGGAGCGCACCTTGTCGAAGCAGGCGGCGATCAGGCGCGGGTTGATCTTCTCGAGCCCAGCGGCGCCGATGGTCACATCTATGTTCTCCATTATTTTCCCCGCCATGCGGGAGTCCAACTCGGCGACGCGCTTGCTGAAAGCATCCATGTCCATCTGCTCCAAGTGGCGCGCGGCGATACGGGGTACCATCAGCTCCAGCGACTCGGAGCTTGCCTGGGCGCCCCCCATCCCTTACACCAGTCCTCATTCCATCTCCCCTTGGTTCCCCACTTCTCCGCTTATGCGATCTAGCATGTCTTCACCCCATGTCCTCCCCCCCCAAGCCGACAGACCCCTCAGCCCCCCATCTTCCCCGATGTCTGCCCTACACATTTTACACATCTGACGAGTATACGAGTATCGAAAACGAGGACTATGTCGGTTTGGCTTCGATCCTCGAGGATATCAGGCCTCCGTGCATATGGTAATATTAACGTATCTAGAAGTAAAAAAGGACATAATCATGCTCTTAGCGCCTTTTTATACTTAATCTCAGCCTCCCATTTCTCCGTCCACACCGATTCAGGTTGCAAAAACTCAGGTGCAGCGGGGTCCCAACTTTGCCATTCTTGACGCTTGTTGGAATTCTATACAGGGTAGTTTGCAAAAGCGAGCGTAAACTTTCATTCTCAAAAGATATATCAGTTCGCAGCTTGAAACGCCACGAACATTAGCGCCCAAACATTACTGATTGGGCAGTCTAAGCGAAAGTTCACTAATTAGAGTCTGACGTGTCACTGTCGAGTTCATAACGACTGCAGTGACACGTCTACGATGGGCCGATGAACTATTACACACTGTGTCTTGCCGATGGTCATCATATGATCCACCATTAGTTCAGCAGATCTACAGATCTAGATCTAAGGGTTTCATAGGGTTTCTTTAGGGTTCCTTCAGGGTTTGATCATCCTGACTACTGTGCAAGGCCTAGACAGTCATGCTTTACATCAAACTGATCAGCAGACACTGCAGATTCCAATAACGCTCCCATAAGTCTCTACACCGTTGCTCGTTGCTCCATTCGACTTCAAGTTCGCGCTCGAATATGCTCCGCCGAGATTCCCACTGATCTTTTCCAGCCTTCTCCCAGTGATACCATCGTATCCATTCCTCTTCCCATTCTCGTTGCTCTTCCTCGGTGCAAGTTGGGTTTTGCCTTGGATTTTGGTCGTTCTCAAGCACACCTCCGCGGGGGCAGTTTGACGTCGAAATATTCGGGGGATTGGTCAAGCCAGATCCGCTGGCTCCATCACCTCCAGATTGAAAGCATGAATTTTCTGGAGCGAGCGAGACAACGAATGGAGCAACGAGCAACGGTGTAGAGACTTATGGGAGCGTCAAGAATGGCAAAGTTGGGACCCCGCTGCACCTGAGTTTTTGCAACCTGAATCGGTGTGGACGGAGAAATGGGAGGCTGAGATTAAGTATTCTCACTTTTGTGCAACCCATTTTGTTCATATCCAACGGAAGATTCGTACCACAACTTGAGAGTATAACAGGACACAAATATGTATATTTCCTAACCGAGGCCTGCACAAAGACTCTTGGTCAGGGCTGTCGGTGTTCCAATGGTTTACGATACATGGGTGTCGCCGTTTCTACACACCCGGCTGGGCGATTTCTAGACCTCAATACTAACGCAGCTAAGTTGACTCTTTGGAACTATTTTGTCTGCCCCTTCTCGACTCGCCTAAAACCTTCCCTGTGGGCAGCAGGGAACGGTTGCCGGGATCTCTGGGGGCTCACGGCTTGGGGGAGGGGGCATGAGCCGCGCACCTTGATTTCCATCAGGGTGATAATTTTGCCTGCGGTGACGGAGTCCATCTGCTCAAGCTTCTTGGAGTTGTCCCGAGGGTCCACGGCATCCAGGATCTTAGCGGCGCGGCTCGTCTCCAGCAGCGCGAGGATGTTGGCCGATGACGAGGGTATCATAAACTGCAGGAGGGATGCGGCCAACTTTAGGTCGATCTTCGTCAGCGCCGCCGCCACTGTGGTGTCAGAAGCTTTGTCCAGCATGGCCGCCGCGTCCTGGCTCTCCATTGCACTCAATACAGCATTCAGGCTGTCCATCGTCATCAGCTCCGCAATCTGCGCCCTCATCCACAGCAACCGTGACACTGTCATGCTCACAGCCCTGCAAGCCCGAACTCCCAACTCCCGCATACGCACATAATGGAATGCTCCATGCGGATGACCGGTTGGATGACGCATGCTCCACTAATTCACAACGTGTTGTGACGTGCTTCAATGGGGGGCTCAGTACCAGTGCCGGAGTGCAACCCGACCGCACATGACGCAGAACATTACTCCCACGTATCCCATAAAAGATGCAACATTCTGATCAACGGCTGTCAAAGGAAA
This sequence comes from Cymbomonas tetramitiformis, assembly GCA_001247695.2. Classification (NCBI taxonomy): domain Eukaryota; kingdom Viridiplantae; phylum Chlorophyta; class Pyramimonadophyceae; order Pyramimonadales; family Pyramimonadaceae; genus Cymbomonas; species Cymbomonas tetramitiformis. The sequence goes on along the minus strand of LGRX02001610.1, from coordinate 322 downwards.
TTGAAGAGTGGAACAGGCTTTGTCAAGAAAAGGCGAATGGGACATTGTCACGCGGGTCCATCGACGGACAACTGATTCTTGCCCGCCCCTTTTGCAACATGCGTTTTGCAAAGCGTGACCTACGGCTCGCGCAGGAGAGGCGCATTAGGTTGGTGAATACCTTAGCCGCGGTCCCTTTGGCCATGAGCGTCATGATACCGCCAGCATGCTCTACTGCCAAGCCTTCCATCACCTGTGCATCCCCCTCCGAACCACGGCAATCCCCGGCACAAGCCAATGAGCTTCCCACCGCGCTCACAATATAACGCAAGCAAACCCCCCA
>LGRX02001609.1:0-29341 GCA_001247695.2 Cymbomonas tetramitiformis | reverse complement strand
GAGGCACGTGCTCGAGGCTCTAGTCGCACACACGCATGCGTCTCAGTCGGGTCAGGTACACTCAGGTCTCGATGCAAAGGTGCCTGAGGCACGTGCTCGAGGCTTTAGTCGCACACACGCATGCGTCTCAGTCGGGTCAGGTACACGCAGTCAGGTCTCGATGCAAAGGTGCCTGAGGCACGTGCTCGAGGCTCAGAAGTTTGTCAGGTTGCATGATGCATGTGTTTGCAGGTGCGTGAGTGAATACTGACGAAGGGTGACGGGTTTTACCGTGTTGCGTTCGTTGTGGGCGTGTAGGCATGGGGAAGAGGCGGGGTAAGAGATCAACTGAAGCGAGACAAAAGAGTGCTCAACTGCGAAGATATGGACCGGACAGTTTCCTTGCGACCATCAACGACAACCTTTTGACTTTACAGCAACACATGACAGGAACTTCCCCCGCCCCTCATACTTTAGAACCGATTGCACGAGCGGCAGTTGCACATTCAGAACAGCCTGCTCTGGCCAGTGAAGTAGAATTTCCCGAGCAGGATGCCGTGGTCACAAAACGGCTTGAGAACGACAAAGAAGCAACTGACAGAGATGCAACTGACAGAGAAGCATCTGACAGAGAAACAACTGACATTTTTTCTGGGCACTCGGACGAAAGTCTCGGGGAGAGCTGCTGCACAAGCGCTCCCAGCACACACTTTGAGAGTCCCCCACGCACATTCCCGGTCCATCTCTCGCAAGTTCAACACGTAGCACCACGGAGGTATGGCTTTTTACGACCTGACAAAATGAGGGGTCCGAACGGACCCACTGTGAGTATAAGGATTAAGTGCGGAGAAAACCCGGCGCCTATGCAGCAACGGCCGCCTATGCAGCAACGGTACGCACCAGCACCACGATTTGCAATCCACAAGGTGTTAGGACATAAAGAGATCCAAAGGCAGCAGAGGGAAAGGGGGGCGGCCTTTGTTCACGCTGCAACAAAGTTAGCGTGCCCGCCCTGCGACGATCGAACCACAGTGCTGGCGACGCCATCACCACACACCAAGAAGAATCGGAAACTTTTCAGAGCTTAGACTCCCACTATCTTGTTTGTATGCAACTTTTGTAACTTTGTAACCTTTATCATCCTATACTTAGATGTGTAATAGCAGAATCCGATAGAAAGTGTATGTGAGTAAGTGTTTGAGTAAGGGTCTCACCCCAGGAATTCTAAATCAGTTTTCGTATTATAGATTGACATGTCGAGTGTGAGTATGACGTAACACCTCCTTTATTGCAAGGCATGGTATCAGTTGATACAGGGGGTATCGATTCTTTCTGATTATTTTGTTGTTGGTATCAAATGATTGTGATATCACGTAAATCGGGGTTCCGGTCAAGATGAGCTGATGCTGAGCATACGGATTGATAGATATATGTGTGATGAGCTCAGGAAGCCATCACACGCCTGATGCATCGCGGTGCAACTCGAGATATCGATTTTATAGTGAAACCCAAAATGCCTTCCGCAGTTTCGCGTAATAAGAAATACCCTACAGATTTCGGGTTCCGGTCAAGATGAGCTGATGCTGAGCATACGGATTGATAGATATATGTGTGATGAGCTCAGGAAGCCATCACACGCCTGATGCATCGCGGTGCAACTCGAGATATCGATTTTATAGTGAAACCCAAAATGCCTTCCGCAGTTTCGCGTAATAAGAAATACCCTACAAATTTTCGGTTCCGGTCAAGATGAGCTGATGCTGAGCATACGGAATGATAGATATATGTGTGATGAGCTCAGGAAGCCATCACACGCCTGATGCATCGCGGTGCAACTCGAGATATCGATTTTATAGTGAAACCCAAAATGCCTTCCGCAGTTTCGCGTAATAAGAAATACCCTACAGATTTCGGGTTCCGGTCAAGATGAGCTGATGCTGAGCATACGAATTGATAGATATATGTGTGATGAGCTCAGGAAGCCATCACACGCCTGATGCATCGCGGTGCAACTCGAGATATCGATTTTATAGTGAAACCCAAAATGCCTTCCGCAGTTTCGCGTAATAAGAGATACCCTACACAATTTCGGGTTCGGTCGAGATGAGCTGATGCTGAGCATACGGAATGATAGATATATGTGTTATGAGCTCAGGAAGCCATCACACGCCTGATGCATCGCGGTGCAACTCGAGATATCGATTTTATAGTGAAACCCAAAATGCCTTCCGCAGTTTCGCGTAATAAGAAATACCCTACAGATTTCGGGTTCCGGTCAAGATGAGCTGATGCTGAGCATACGGATTGATAGATATATGTGTGATGAGCTCAGGAAGCCATCACACGCCTGATGCATCGCGGTGCAACTCGAGATATCGATTTTATAGTGAAACCCAAAATGCCTTCCGCAGTTTCGCGTAATAAGAAATACCCTACAGATTTTCGGGTTCCGGTCAAGATGAGCTGATGCTGAGCATACGGAATGATAGATATATGTGTGATGAGCTCAGGAAGCCATCACACGCCTGATGCATCGCGGTGCAACTCGAGATATCGATTTTATAGTGAAACCCAAAATGCCTTCCGCAGTTTCGCGTAATAAGAAATACCCTACAGATTTCGGGTTCCGGTCAAGATGAGCTGATGCTGAGCATACGAATTGATAGATATATGTGTGATGAGCTCAGGAAGCCATCACACGCCTGATGCATCGCGGTGCAACTCGAGATATCGATTTTATAGTGAAACCCAAAATGCCTTCCGCAGTTTCGCGTAATAAGAAATACCCTACAGATTTCGGGTTCCGGTCAAGATGAGCTGATGCTGAGCATACGGATTGATAGATATATGTGTGATGAGCTCAGGAAGCCATCACACGCCTGATGCATCGCGGTGCAACTCGAGATATCGATTTTATAGTGAAACCCAAAATGCCTTCCGCAGTTTCGCGTAATAAGAAATACCCTACAAATTTTCGGTTCCGGTCAAGATGAGCTGATGCTGAGCATACGGAATGATAGATATATGTGTGATGAGCTCAGGAAGCCATCACACGCCTGATGCATCGCGGTGCAACTCGAGATATCGATTTTATAGTGAAACCCAAAATGCCTTCCGCAGTTTCGCGTAATAAGAAATACCCTACATATTTCGGGTTCCGGTCAAGATGAGCTGATGCTGAGCATACGAATTGATAGATATATGTGTGATGAGCTCAGGAAGCCATCACACGCCTGATGCATCGCGGTGCAACTCGAGATATCGATTTTATAGTGAAACCCAAAATGCCTTCCGCAGTTTCGCGTAATAAGAAATACCCTACAGATTTCGGGTTCCGGTCAAGATGAGCTGATGCTGAGCGTACGGAATGATAGATATATGTGTGATGAGCTCAGGAAGCCATCACACGCCTGATGCATCGCGGTGCAACTCGAGATATCGATTTTATAGTGAAACCCAAAATGCCTTCCGCAGTTTCGCGTAATAAGAAATACCCTACAGATTTCGGGTTCCGGTCAAGATGAGCTGATGCTGAGCATACGGATTGATAGATATATGTGTGATGAGCTCAGGAAGCCATCACGCGCCTGATGCATCGCGGTGCAACTCGAGATATCGATTTTATAGTGAAACCCAAAATGCCTTCCGCAGTTTCGCGTAATAAGAGATACCCTACATAATTTCGGGTTCGGACGAGATGAGCTGATGCTGAGCACACGGAATGATAGATATATGTGTTATGAGCTCAGGAAGCCATCATATGCATGATGCATCGCGGTGCATCCCGATTGATAGCGATTTTATAATGAAGCTCAAAATGGCTTCCGCGTGATATGAAATACCCTACATATTTTCGGTTCCTGTCGAGATGGGCTGATGCTGAGCATACGGAATGATAGATATATTTGTTATGAGCTCAGGGAGCCATCATATGCCTGATGGATGGTCGTGCATCCCGAGATATCGATTTTATAGTGAAACCCAAACTGCCTTCCGCAGTTTTCTCATAATATGAAATACACTACGCGTCAGTTCAGGATATGCTGATGCTGAGGGTTCAGAACTATAGATACATTTGACGTAATATCTATGATAACAATATTGCGATATTATCATGTGCATGAAAACAGATTTCCTTTGTTTTGACTTATCATACACCGAGGGGAAGGTGGGTCGGCCGACCATATCACTTAAATGGTTAGGGTGCGGCCCGAGCATATGTTCTCACCTGCCCATCAGGTGAGAACACGTGCTTGGGCGTATGGGGCTGTCAGGTTTTGAACCTGAGCTGACTGGGTATTGCCAACCAGTTTTCAACCGCTCTTAAAATCTCGGCGTTCCAGCGCTGAGGCACAAGTCGTGCAAGCTCCGATCGTGGTGTGCTGTGTCACACAGGACTCAAACGGGATCTCAAGCCCGTCAGCTTGTGCTGCAGGCACGGGTCGCGCGGTGCAGTGCCCTCTCTTTGCGAAACACCGTTCATCTAAAGGAATAAACAGCACATCATGCAATGCTATATGTGGGGCAAGTGCTTGGCCTTAATACTTTTAAGGCGAGGCTCGGGTACATGACTTCGTGCCCGAGAGCGTGTACCCGAGCGCCGGGGCTGTCAGGTTTTTAACCTGAACTGACCGTGTTCTCATCGGTCGGACTGCAGCCCCTCTTATGATTGTAAGCACACCTGATACAGGTACACAGATGCTGTGCCGTGCCGCGTTAGGAGGGATCCCATAAAAGGTTGCTCGAGTGGAACACCAGGCAGCGTTATTCGTGCCCGGGGAATATTGAATGCTATCGAGATTCGAGTACATGTTCTCAGTTTGCAAACCGAGAACATGTACTCGAACTTGGGGCTGTCGGGATTTGAACCTGGGACACAGCAGCCACTACAGCCTATACACTACACAACCAGGGGTGCAAGTGATATCTCAGACTCGAACTGAGACCTCCGGACTGAGTGTCCAGCGCTCTGAATTGAGCTAATATCACAAAAAAGGATGCGTCTATGATCCGCAACGGAAACGCCTGCGCTCACGAACCCAGCTGGGATGCAGCAGAGCACCCTTGCAAGACAGGCGAGAGAAAGCCCTAAGCTAGAAGATAGGCATACTCGTAAAGCGTGGAAGTAACATCTCAGAGTCACACTAAGACCTCCGAATGTAAAAACCGGCGCTCTTTTGAGCTAGTATCACCGAAAAGATGGCTTCCGAAGAAGGACCTGCAGCGGACTCGAAAGCAGTCACTGACGCTCAAAGGTACTGCAGAAAGTGCTTACGGCTCCGCGAACATACCTGCCAGCGATATTTCCTGAACGGCCTAGCCGTGGAAGTGGGTGACAACTCAGAATCGAACTGAGACCTCTGGAAAAGGTTTCCAGCGCTCTTTCTTGAGCTAATGTCACAACAATGAGCCGTTCTCCCTGAAAATGGTGCACAGGAAGACGGGCGTGCCGTGCGTTTGTGAGAAAATCCTGATTGGGGTACCTCGTTGTGGACTGCAGCTGAGAAAAATAAGCGCTTCGCAGACATCCCTACACAAACCCGGCAAATAGCCCAGTGATACTGTGTACGCTTGCTACGGATGCTCGACTCTCCGCACAACTCTCGCGCGACAGAACACAATAAGTAACGTCAATACGAAGGCTGCTAAAACTTTCACAGGAGCAGCCTCACAAAAATGTAACGGGCGTTGGCTGGAAACAGACAAGTTTAAGACAAACCTTTGAAAGCAAACAACAGCAGCGATGTTGATGGCGTGAGTTGCATGAGAAAGGATGCTAAATATCATCGTTCGCGGAAACCATTGGTCGACCGCCAATGATTCCATCTAAAATACCTTCGGGATCTGACCTGTATGCACTGTTGGACACCGGAATCTGTATCACCACTAAAAACGCGAGAAACCTGTCAGCGACAAATATCCGAGATGACGTTGCATTAATTCATTTTATTGGGAAATTTTTCTACGACCGACGGATTGAAGAGGCTCTCATCTAATGGCGTTGGGCTTGAGTCATGATACGGTGATGCAGTCGTCGTTTTCGGGACCCGAAAAGTGCATGCGATCAGGTCGGGTCACGTGGCGTGGCATGGGCAAATAAATGTCTTGGAAAGCAATCTTTTGATGGTACAGTTCTCTAAATTTGATAGCAAGATACTTTATATAATCGCAGGACCTCCTAAAAACGAAACATCCTGAGTGCTCTGGATGACTGTGGCATATTGCTCGGAATTACTATTATAAGCAGGTTCGGGGGGGGTAGTCGCGGTCATGACCGACGGATTGAATGGGCTCTCATCTAATGGTATCAGGTTCGGGCCAATGCATTCACCTCTGAATCGATTCTCATGATGCCTTTCGACACAAGCATTGCAGCGTGTGCTTACGTCAGTCCTGAATCGTTTCTTGTCCACAATTCGAAAGATGTCCAAAATATCGCGTGGAGTCATTTACGGACATTATTGGTCGGAATCACTGACTGTATGGTCGGAATCGCTGACTGTAAATTAATTTCAGAGGTGTGTCATATGGTGGAAACGACTTATGTTTCCCCCTTTCCCTTCCCCCCGCTTATTTCCCCCTTTCTCCCACTTTTTTTTCTGACCCAACCCCCTTTTCGTTTCGGAAAAGGGAAGGGTTATACGCGCTGGAATTCACACGTCGTTTCCGTCTCAATCCCGGAAAAATTCTGAACCAGCGTGACGGTCATATCGTCTCGCATCGTCTCGCATCGTCTCGCGTGTCATCGTGAATTTAATTTCCAGGATTATTAAATCATCATCAATTTATCTTCCATCGATATCGCGGATACGATTGCCGTTGGCGTTGACTAGCTCAAGGATAAAGAGCTGCGCACCAACATTTACTGCTCATAATTTTCTCAACGGTCCTTCGCTTCGCCTCATGGGCGGAACGATGTCGTGGCTGCTGTGTTGTGCGCAGGGATTTCGGAAGTGTTTGGCTGCTTCTATTTTTCAGTTTACTTATGCATATGTGCCAACTCACGATACTCATTTTGTGCAGCTTGTGTCGCAGGTTTTCCGATGGCGAGGAGGGGCGCGCTTTCTTGTGGTGTGGAAGTCTAGGGCAACCTAGCTTGGGATCACACCCAACCACATCGGACCCACCTTGTTCTCACGTTTTATTCAACTCACTTTGAATATGCATACAAAGTTTGAGGAGGATCGAGGTGTGATAAGTTAGAGACTGAATTATCTTTTTGGGTTTATGGCGTCATCGCGACCTCTTGGGGTGTGGAAGTCAAGGTTGAGCATGCCAACCTTGCTTGGGTTCGAACCCAACCACATCGAAGTCCTCTGTGTTAGCGCACGAAACTTTGCACTAAATTTGCTGAGAGTAATGTTAGTTCACCATCTTGCGCGCAAGGATTGTCGTCGAGTATGCACGAGAAGGTCACTTCATGACAAAGAGCTTTTTGGGTTTGGGTTTTCATGTACCCAAACCAACAAGTGCCAAACAGTCAAGGTCTTCCCGTGCTTCCTAGCAAACGAAACTACGCTGATATTTTGCCGAGATATATATCTTCAAGTTCCCTAAAACACAAGGACTGAGATACATTGTTTGCGAAACAAACAGTTTATTTCCTTGGCAGATTTATTGGGTTTGGGCTCGAATGTACCCAAACCCAATATATTCCAAACAGCCAAGGGCTTCCCGTGCGTTCTAGCGCACGAGACTTTCCACAAATATTGTCGAGATGTATACATTTAAGTTCCCTGAAGCTCAAGGACTGGCATACACTGTGCCCGAAACGAACAGTTTATTTCTTTGGCAGATTTATTGGGCTTGGGCTCGAATGTACCCAAACCCAATACATGCCAAACAGCCAAGGGCTTCCCGTGCGTTCTAGCGCACGAGACTTTCCACAAATATTCTCGAGATATATCTCTTTAAGTTTCCTGAAGCTCAAGGACTGAGATACATTGCTCGCGAAATGAACAGTTTATTTCTTTGGCAGATTTATTGGGTTTGGGCTCGAATGGACCCAAACCCAATACATGCCAAACAGCCAAGGGCTTCCCGTGCGTTCTAGCGCACGAGACTTTCCACAAATATTGGTAAGATATACATATTTTAGTTCCCTGAAGCACAAGGACTCAGACTTCGATGTGGTTGGGTTCGAACCCAAGCAAGGTTGGCATGCTCAACCTTGACTTCCACATCCCATGAGGTCGCGATGGCGCCACAAACCCAAAAAGATAAATCAGTCTAAAACTTATCATACCTCGACGCTCCTCAAAGTTTGTATGCATATGCAAGGTGAATAGATTAAAATATGAAAACAAAGTAAGTCCGATGTGGTTGGGTATCATCCCAAGCTAGGTTGCCCTAGACTTCCACATCTCAAAAAGGTGCGTCCCTCCTCGCCATCGGAAAACCTGCGACACAAGCTGCACACACCGAATACCGTGAGTTCGCATATATGCAATAAACGAATTGAAAAATAAAAACAGCCAAACACTGCCGCAATCCCTGCACATAACACAGCAGTCACAGTGAACACCGTTCCGGCCATGAGGCGAAGGAACGTTGAGAAAATTATGAGCAGTAAATGTCGCAGCGAGCGCTTTATGGTTGAGCTAGTCAACGCCAGCGCCAACGGTAATCGTATCCGCGATATCGATGGAAGATAAATTGATTATCTGTTTTAATAATCCTGGAAATTAAATTCACGATGACACGCGAGACGATGCAAGACGATATGACCGTCACGCTGGTTCAGAATTTTTTCGGGATTGAGACGGAAACGACGTGTGAATTCCAGCGCGTATAACCCTTCCCTTCGGAAAATCGTGTATTTATTTTTATACCCATTCCAGATATAATAAAACGTAACCACGTTGGACGCCACGTACGCATGGGCCGTCGTGCACACAGTCGCAGTACGCCGATTTATTCATCCTTAAATCTGGTCAGACGCGACGCGACGCGACGCGACGCGACGCGACTCGCGTAATCTCAAAACCAGATTTAAGGACGGGCCTCAGCGCGCCCATTAGTACCCGTCACCGTCCCAGTCACAGTTTCGCGCCCGTATCCGATTCGAATCCGATTCCGTAGGAATCGCACAGATTCTGTGTCATACTAAGTAATGCATTCTTAATTCAGGCCGAAATCTACTAATTCAATTAATAAAACAGATTTCCATCGCGCGACATGCGATGGTCTTGCGTTGGTGAGACCGTCGACGAGACACAACACAACGACGACGCTCTTCAGTTCAAACTGTGAAGTCCTCTCAAAAAAAAAACTCTGTAACCCCCCAGCGCAGCGCAGGCGAATATTATCTGTTCGGGTGTATAATCGATCTTCGCGCGCAGCAATCTACGTTGTACCGTACCCTGCTCTTCGTGAAGGTGAACGTCTCAAGCGGGCAACCCAACAACCATAGCATATATCCTAGCTTCCAGCGTTGTACCCTCCGTCGTTGTTCGCCAGACATGTCTGCGCCACGGCCTGGCGTCTCCAGACGCCTTACAATAATGAACACTATTCAACGCTTGTTTGCATGCTCCTGGATGTGACTCACTCTCTTCTGATTTGTCGTTTCCTTGTTCTTTGCGCAGAACGTGTTCTTTGTCATACCGCAGTCGCTCGTTTTCGGTTCGCGTTCAAGAAAGTGCACGGATCGTACACTGCCTCTTGGCGGGACCTGCTAGGTGACCTGAGGTACTAGGCAGTGCGCATGACCTGCTCGACTTCCCATCTTGAGCAAAGGGAGGGAGCAACCCTGTCGTCAGTAGTTCCGGCAGTTGGTGGGCTACTTACGATGAAAAGTTCAGGGGGCAGAGGCAGTGTCATGAAATTATACAACCATCACAAGATTTTCTCTTGAAAATATATAAATTAACTTTATAGTGGAGTGCCCCCTGAATTTTCGAAACACTTCGGACTTGACCGCGCTTCAAGTAAGCGGTGAAATAACCCCTTTGGGGCATTTTAAAGCAGCTTTAGCGCAGTCTTTTATTTTATTTGGTGCTCTTTGTGGGCTTCGTCGACCACGTAGAGCCGAACCTTTCGCCCAGCAATGCCACCGAGGCCCTCGAAGCTCCCTTCGAGTTTGTTGGATCCCTGCTCGCTCTGGAGTGCAGCCAACCTTTAGCTGGACGCGCCCGTTGGCACCAACGCAGCATAACTTCATACTTTGTTGTTGATCTTGTCATATTCATCCGCGCGCAGTTTGTACACGTCCTAGCTTTTCTACTGAAAAAGTCCTGTGGAGCTCAACCTGATAAGGACGCTGACGCGAGCCTTAAGAAATATATGATATAATAAGATAGTGCAGTGTTATTGAACAGTAACACGCGCACAGCTTATGAGCGGGTTGTGAGTTGCAGTCTCCGTAGAAGATCTGCTGAAGCACAACGCTTCCTCACTTTTATACCTACGTCACCCATCATCTTAGATGGTACCGCCATTGGGTTGTGAACCCGAGACGTAGGTTGAACGACCAACATGGTAATAACGACTAGTTCGTTCATGCTGCACATGCGAGTTCCGCGCATGCTGAAAGCTAAAGATGATTCTTGGTTTGTTTCCAAGATGTATCTTTGCTTTGCCATCTTCGAGTTCGACTTACGAACTCTCGATGACAGGGATGCCTGATGATATGACATAATCATCTGGCGACATGTACAGTCATCGTCGACCGTACTGACGACTGTCATAAATGTATGACGCGACTCGACCTGTACAGTCATGATCGACCATACTGTCGACTGTCATAATAATATATATGACATGACATGACATGGTATGACATGTATGACAGGTATGACACGTATGACATGTATGACACATATGTCATCGGTCATAACCCTGACAGATCTCCCCTCTTAAGAGAGTTGTGACCTCACAACGGGCATACCTTTGTATATGTCTTTGATGTCTTTGTTGTTGTCGCTTCTTGCTGGTACCAGTCTTCTTACACCGATTTGAGGCGTCCCTCATGGTGTTTTTAGGTTATTGGGGGGAACTGAGTCCACTTTAGTCCCTCACCTTAGGCATTTAGCCATACAGTCCTTAGGATGCAGCCCACCTTTCCGGAAATCGTATCGTTGAGTGACGTTCCAAGGTTCAATGAAGAGCGTTTTCGCGATACAATCCTACGCTGGATTACTGATTGATCCACACGTTATCATGTATGTGCTAGACGATTCAAAGCATCCGAAGTCTACGTTACGGATTATTTGCGCTAGCCGTCGTCGCCTTTGCGCGATCGATGATCCCACGATTATAACGAATTATATTCGAACGATTCTCGGCCTGATATAGTGCACCCAACTCTTCCTCCCCTCCTTAAGCTACTTTGGAGGATCCTAGGCGGTGATGGGGAGCCCGATTTCGATAATAAACGAACAAAGGGGCTTGTTTTAATGCAAACGGAGCGGCCCTGCTTAACGGAATTGGACTTATAATCCTTAACCGGTCTGCTCAACTCCTCAATATTTTTGTCCAGTACGCACGCTTTGACGAACATCTATCGCGATGAGTGAGAATGAATTCGCCACGTACTAATGTGAAATTTATTTAGTCATGTTTGTCAAGCACAACTTAGGATCACAACTCCTTCTACCTCAGTCATTATCTTCGGTAGCTTCGGATGACTGGCCAAGAATCCGATGACAAACCACGGTTTTGGCAAAGGTAGCATTTAGCAGTTTTTATTTATCCACAGATATGATATCTCGCATGTGTGCGTATCTGTGCAAGGGTATGATTTTGAACAAGGCTCACTACACCTTTAGCAAGGAAGGATCAATTCCTGCTCCTGTCATATCAATTTGATGCAGGGTAAAAAATGTTAGGGATATATCCCTGCAGTTCTTGGGTTGCAGCCCATTGCACCGAAGGCGCATCGCAGTTCTTGGGATGCAGCCCTGCAGTTCTTGGGATGCAGCCCTGATATATTTATACGACCGATGGATGAAAACCTCTTGGGTACATATTTCCACGGCTTGATTATTATTAGGTCGGCAATTATTGGCAAAAGTCATTGGCTATCAGCTTTTGACTCAGAAGCCACAATGTTATAGAAGCTGCGACCTATTGTGATCATATGCGGCAGTTATGCCTTCAGCATACGTAGACAATATGATTATGTGGAACTTATAATCCCACTTAAGTTGCATCATGATAAATTTTTCCAGGTGTTAACAAGTGTTCAGGATTTGATAAGGGGTTGACGCCTCACAAGCCAAAGGTCACTGTCTCATAAGGCTCGCCTCAAGTGTGCGGCTTTGAGGATTAGCGTTCTGGCGAGGCACAGTCATGATGCTTCCTAGTCCAAAGAGCTGGAAATGAGAGTGCTCAAGATATCCAAAGACAGGAAGGCTTTTGGTTGGCCAGTGTTACTGTCAAGATGCTTAACCTTGATGGAATGGCATTCGGATACAAACTGTGCAACCATGCATGTGACTTATGCATTGGTGTATGACTTTGATGAATTGTCTCTTGTCATGAACCTGGAAGAAATGACGGGCAATTTAGCTAGAGTGGCGGATTTACTCACTCGGCTTTGCTGTTTATGGAATTCGATGCCTGATGGCACAACTGGCAATCCTTTGCTCAGATGCTTTTCTCAAGACATTGGCAACAACTTGTGTGCCAGCTTCTCAAGATTTGGGGAGAAATCATGGATCAACAATTTATGAATCAAAACACATGTATCAAGGTTGATTCAATGAATCCTTCAACTCTTGAATTTCGACAATCAGCATTCCAGGCTGTTGACGTCAAAGTGATGGTCGTAAGCTTACAATATAGCTTATTCACATTTGAAAAACCATCGTTCTCCTATGTCAGTGCCCCTACAATATGATAGAGCCGGAGAAATGTGCATTTATGATTTCTTCATAATGAACTTTATGTGTCAATAAGTCAAATAAGACTTCATTTGATGTTTCAATCGGCATGATGTACCGTGTCATCAATTTTATGGCTGCTATACACAGATGCTGGAACTTTTAATAAGATCTTTAATTTTCCAAGCAAAATCACAATGATGTAAGGTGTGGCAGCTGTATGAAAATGAATGAATCTATACTCTTCCTCCCCCTCGCAAAAAGAGATGTATCAAACCAATCAGATGGTGATGGAGGATGTTATTCAATCATTATGTTATGCGAATCAGACTGAGATTACTCATCGAATGCTTTAGAGGTAACAATGTCAATCTGAACATTGATTCTCTCTACGTCATATTGGCAATATGCCTGACGTTTTTGAATGTGGCTAATGCCAGATGATGTCAAATGCAGTTGTTGGTTGCAGCTTACATACATTTGTCAATTCAGGGTCACTATAGTGTGCCCAACTTAGACAATGTTCTGGAAAATGATTGTCATGATGAACAAAGAAATCAGTGATGGAGAGTTACCTTAATAGGTATAAAATCATAATCTTACATAAAATGGGCACACATTTTTCATTTTGAAATTAAACGTGGAGCTTTTTCACCTATTTTACAGCTTTTTTCAGCTGTCTGAAATATTGCTGTGGTGACATATTTCAGTGTAAATGTGAAATGTAAGTACAGAATCATTACAAGGAACTTCACTTTTGCATATAGCTAAAAGAGGATATGCTTCTAACTCGCTAAGATTAAGTATATCATACACAACGAATTGAAACCCAAACCCTATCGATTTCGTAAAAAATTACCCAAAAAAAAAACACCGGCTTAGGGGTTAAAGCAAAGATGGTTCTTGTTTGTTACTTCAAGATGTATCTTGCTTTGCCATCTTCGAGTTCGACGTACGAACTCTCGATGATAGGTGTCATTCAAGTCTTTCCTTGAATAATGACAGATGATGTGACTTATCATCTGGCGACATGTACAGTCATAGTCGACCGTACTGACGACTGTCATTATAATATATGACATGACTCGACATGACATGACATGACATGGTATGACATGTTTGACAGGTATGACACGTATGACATGTATGACACATATGTCATCGGTCATGATCCTGTATGGTATGACATGTCTGACAGGTATGACACGTATGACATGTATGACATGTATGACACATATGTCATCGGTCATGACCCTGACAGGATCTGGGAAAAGTTTGTGCTACCAGTTGCCTGCGATTTTATCACGAGGGGTGACAATAGTTGTTCAGCCGTTACTAGCCCTGATGGAGGATCAAGTGCGTAGTTTAATAGAAAAGGAAATGCCAACCGTTGTTATGTTCACGGGCGGTTGCTCGAGTAATGAGAAGAGGGCGATTTTACATGCTTTGAAGGAGCAAACGATTAGAATTTTGTATGTCACACCGGAGTCATTGATGACGGACACGGAGCTGCGGGCGGTATTAAGTGCTCTACATGGGTCGGGCCACTTGGCTAGATTTTTCTATGGATGAGGCTCATTGTATCAGTCAATGGGGGCATGATTTTCGCCCAGAGTATGGCCGCCTGGGAGAGCTTCGAGATACATATGGAGGTGTTCCCTTCAGTGCGTTCACCGGCACGGCCTCAAAAAAGACGACAAAAGATATCATTAAAACGTTGAGACTAGACCAGGTTGACAAGTTCATGGGCTCTAGTCGGAGAACGAACTTGAATATTTCAATCATTGAAAAGAAAGAAGGGATGGTCATTGTGAACGAGGGCGAGGCAGCGGTATCGGAATCGTGGGCACACGTTCGTAGTTTCATCATCGAACAAAATGAAAGAGATGGGACGGGAACATCGGGTATAGTGTACTGTAACACAAAGGAGCAATGTGAGAAATTAGCAACTTGGCTCATGACACAACAAATTCTAGCTGGATATTTTCATGGGGATCTGCAAGATTTCGAGCGGTCCGAAGTGTACATGAGGTGGATGCAAGGGGCGACCAAGGTAGTGGTAGCGACAACGGCTTTCGGGATGGGAATTGATAAAGCGGATGTGCGGTAGATTGTGCATCACTTGCTAGAAACTCAGCAGTGCACGAGGGGGAACGCTGCCGACGGTGAAACAACGAACTAAGATAAACTCAGATAATAGACATATATACTGAGTTTGTCACACAAGCTGATCACCGAAGATGACACACTGAATATGACACCTGACTGTACGAACTAGTCAGGGTGTCATTTCCAGCACACCACCTCATCTGAGGTGGACAGCTTGTGACAACACACCACCCTAGCCACTAGGCTTACGGTGTAAGATGCAAGATTGTTAAGCCTAGAAGGTAGAAAAGTCACAAGTGGTCGATGAGAGCTTAAGCAAAAAAATTGATACTTGCTAAAGCTAGAGATCTTGCTAAAATAAAATCTGATCGGTCAAAATGCGTCCTTGCCAGCTAGTGGTGGGTGCTCCCACAGATCTCGCCTACCATCATATCACCGTCTTTATCGGAGCATAACACAATGACACAAGGAGCCGATGTCCCTTTATCTTAAGTCAAACTCTTTCCAAACTCTTGTCAAACTCTTTCCAAACCCAGTGTGTTGCACAACAAACACTTCTTTATCATCTAAAACTGTCTGACAAATTCTCAGTTGATCTCCGCGGAAGCTGTCATTGTTGAAGATGCGCCGGTTTCCTAATGTCAACAAATCTGGCGCCTCCATTACAACCGCACGTGTCCACACCCGCCCCCCGCGATCCCATCAATTTTGACCCCAACACATTAAAGTTGACCCTTAAACACTCATTTTTGCTCCTAAAATACTATTTCTGACCGTAAAACACCCATTTGTGACCCCATGCAGCCGTTGTAGACCCTGAAACACTCATTTCTGACCCTAAAACACTATTTCTGACCCTAAAACACTATTTCTGACCCTGAAACACTATTCCTGACCCTGAAACACTCATTTCTGACCCCACAACACTGTTTTTGACCCTGAAACACTCATTTCTGGCCCGGGTACACTCATTCTTGACCCTAAAACTCTATTTTTGACCCTCAAACACTCATTATTTATGACCCCAAAACAATTTACAAGTTACACCCATCCTTATACCCACATGTTCACCACAGCCTGCACTTTAAGCCGGTGCCATGCATCATGTGCCGATTTCACTGCCTCGTCCACCATACCCTAAACTGTATGACAGCTGATAACACGCTACATGCAAATGCACCTAACCCTACACCCCTAGCCTAAATGGACCCCCCCGGGAGCTCACTAAGCCCCCTACACCCATCCTTATACCCACATGTTCACCACAGCCTGCACTTTAAGCCGGTGCCATGCATTATGTGCCAATTTCCCTGCCTCGGTCACCATACCCTAAAATGTATGACAGCTGATGACACGCTACATGCAAATGCACCTAACCCTACACCCCTAGCCTAAATGGACCCCCCCGGGAGCTCACTAAGCCCCCTACACCCATCCTTATACCCACATGTTCACCACATCCTGCACTTTAAGCCGGTGCCATGCATTATGTGCCAATTTCCCTGCCTCGGTCACCATACCCTAGACTATATGACAGCTGATGACACGCTACATGCAAATGCACCTAACCCTACACCCCTAGCCTAAATGGACCCCCCCGGGAGCTCACTAAGCCCCCTACACCCATCCTTATACCCACATGTTCACCACAGCCTGCACTTTAAGCCGGTGCCATGCATCATGTGCCAATTTCCCTGCCTCGGTCACCATACCCTAAACTGTATGACAGCTGATGACACGCTACATGCAAATGCACCTAACCCTACACCCCTAGCCTAAATGGACCCCCCCGGGAGCTCACTAAGCCCCCTACACCCATCCTTATACCCACATGTTCACCACAGCCTGCACTTTAAGCCGGTGCCATGCATCATGTGCCAATTTCCCTGCCTCGGTCACCATACCCTAAATTGTATGACAGCTGATGACACGCTACATGCAAATGCACCTAACCCTACACCCCTAGCCTAAATGGACCCCCCCGGGAGCTCACTAAGCCCCCTACACCCATCCTTATACCCACATGTTCACCACAGCCTGTACCACAGGATGGAAAACGTCACCTAACTCATGTCCCAAATCTTTGTGCACAATACCAAACCCAAAAAGAGGCTGAGTGCACGCCTTATGCTTTCGCGCCAAACCCTACCCTTCCAAGCTAAACAAGCCGTTGCGTGAGCACCATAAGCCCCCCACACACACTCTCATATCGAGGCGATATTGGGGAAGCCCACACCTTTTATTTGCCGTTTGGTTTGCTGAAATCACTCAAAAATTCAACCCGGGGTGCTCATTCTCACTCCACGAGGGGATGCCCCACCCTGCAAACATATCCCATGAGCCATCAACATTGGGCAAGTGTGCATCAGTTTCATGACTAGTTCACGACTTAAAGCAGTTAGGGGAGAGCCTTACCTTCAATATGCCGTTGAGCTTGCTCGATTTGACTAAGTTTTGAACCTTGGGGACTCAATCTCGTTTGGGGTGGCCATGCTCCAATCTGCCAACATACCCTATCAGCCCTCAACGTTTGCGACCTCTACACAACTTTCATGACTACTTGCAATAGAAAATATGATAGGTAGGACCTTTACCTTCAATATGCCGTTGAGCTTGCTCGATTTGACAAACTTTAGAGCCTTGGGGACTCAATCTCGTTTGGGGTGGCCATGCTCCAATCTGCCAACATACCCTATCAGCCCTCAACGTTGGCGACCTCTACACAACTTTCATGACTACTTGCAATAGAAAATATGCTAGGTAGGACCCTTACCTTCAATATGCCGTTGAGCTTGCTCGATTCCGTTAACTATGGAGGTTGGAGTGCTCGTTCTCGCTCATTGGGGTTAATGCCGCATCTGCGAACATACCCTATCAGCCCTCAACGTTTGCGACCTCTACACAACTTTCATGACTACTTGCAATAGAAAATATGCTAGGTGGGACCCTTACCTTCAATATGCCGTTGAGATTGCTCGATTCCGTTAACTATGGAGGTTGGGGTGCTCGTTCTCGCTCGTTGGGGTTAATGCCGCATCTGCGAACATACCCTATCAGCCCTCAACGTTGGCGACCTCTACACAACTTTCATGACTACTTGCAATAGATAATATGCTAGGTGGGACCCTTACCTTCAATATGCCGTTGAGATTGCTCGATTCCGTTAACTATGGAGGTTGGGGTGCTCGTTCTCGCTCGTTGGGGTTAATGCCGCATCTGCGAACATACCCTATCAGCCCTCAACGTTGGCGACCTCTACACAACTTTCATGACTACTTGCAATAGAAAATATGCTAGGTAGGACCCTTATGGCTATTACCCTTCGGGTGGCTTAAGCCACCCTAACAGCGATTTAGGGTGGCTTAAGCCACCTTAACGTTTTCAATTATTGCGGGAGCTATCGGTACCGGAAACTAGATTTTTTTAGCTCAAAATGACGGCGACAATGTCTTCTTTTAGACACTATATGCACTATTCGGCGAGCCCAAGTTCCCGGTGAGCAATTTTGGGAAGTATCCAAGAGGGTGCAACATTTAGTGAATTTTGAGCGATTTTTCCGGTTTTTGCATACCCATGCTACTTCAACCGAGATTTTGAGGGTCAAGATGACCTCGGATCAAACTTTTGGCAACACACTGCAGAAAGAGCAGCTCGAGATCTTGACATCATAGGTCTCCAAATTTTGAAAAGCGCCTTCGAGGAAGCCCCCGTGAGCTAATTGGTTTAAGGTGGCTTAAGCCATCTTAAGGAAAATTGGGAAATACCCACCCTACTTCAACCGAGATTTTGAGGGTCAAGATGAACTCAGATCAAACTTTTGATAAGACACTGCAGAAGGAGCAGCTCAAGATCTTGACGACATAGGTCTCCAAATTTTGAAAGCACCGCCGAGGAAGCCCCAATGAGCCCTTCAAGTTAAGGTGGCTTAAGCCACCTTAAGCTGCGGGTAATAGGCACTTACCTTCAATATGCCGTTGAGATTGCTCGATTCCGTTAACTATGGAGGTTGAAGTGCTCGTTCTCGCGCATAGGGGTTAATGCCGCATCTGCGGACATACCCTATCAGCCCTCTACGTTTGGACCCTCTACACAACTTTCATGACTACTTGCAATAGAAAATATGCTAGGTGGGACCCTTACCTTCAATATGCCGTTGAGATTGCTCGATTCCGTTAACTATGGAGGTTGGAGTGCTCGTTCTCGCTCGTTGGGGTTAATGCCGCATCTGCGGACATACCCTATCAGCCCTCTACGTTTGGACCCTCTACACAACTTTCATGACTACTTGCAATGGAAAATATGCTAGGTGGGACCCTTACCTTCAATATGCCGTTGAGATTGCTCGATTCCGTTAACTATAGAGCGTTTAATCAATCATCTCCGCCACGCTTAGCTTGCGCTATTCTGCGAAAGTACCCTATCAGCCATGCGTTTTAAAGGGCCCTAGAGGCCTCCCATTCGCAAGCAAGCAAGAAGAAATAAAATTTAGAGTTCACACCTGCAATATGCCGTCGAGATTGAGCGATTCCGTTAACTATAGAGCGTTTAATCCATCATCTCCGCCACGCTTAGCTTGCGCTAATCTGCGAAAGTACCCTATCAGCCATGCGTTTTAAAGGGCCCTAGAGGCCTCCCATTCGCAAGCGAGCAAGAAGAAATAATAGTTAGAGGTCATACCTTGAATATTCCGTCGAGTTTGCTCCATTACGTTAACTACACAGCTTGCAATAAATTATCGTATCCTCGTTTTCGGCTGTTGGTTTAACCTATTTGCGGGGAAAGAGATAGCGAAAACGGGCATTTGAGCGCTTTTGCCAAGTAATGCCAGAGTTTCTCCGAGCCTCTTCCATCAACTGTAACGTCGACCCTCGCGTGTCGCAGGCCGCGCAGCGGCCGCGCTCGGAGAAACTCTGGGAACAAGAGTAGGACCAGGCTTCCTACTGGTGATCTGATGGTGGTGGTGGTGGTGCTGCAGCTGGTCTCGTGAGGCCCGTCGTTAGTCCTGGTTTGGGAATTTCGACGACATGTCGGTCTGTCGCGTTTTTGATCACGGCGATTTGATTGGTTGAAAAATTCAGAAACGCGACAGACCGACATGCGACAGGCCCGACATTATCTTTTTGGGACCGACACTATCTGGTATCTCTGCATGTCTAAAAACACCCACTCTTTAGATGCGATAATCGTTATGAACTATTTGAATATGGAAATCTCGATGTATCCGAGATTTCCCCCAAAAACACACAACAGCACAATATGGGATTCGTCATGTCCGCGCGATGCGGGTGTCAATAGGGACCAGGCTTCCTACTGGTGATCTGATGGTGGTGGTGGTGGTGCTGCAGCTGGTCTCGTGATGACTCGTCCAGCGCAGGTCTCGTCTCCGACCCGTCTTCCGTTCGGGTCTTGTCTCTCTCTCGTCTCCGAGTCCGACCCGTCTTCCGTTCGGTCTTGTCTCTCTCGTCTCCGTCTCTGTGGACTCGTCTGGCGTGGGTCTGCTCTTGTCTTCCTCCCGTCCGTCGCGAAGGAATGAGATCTCATCCTCATATTTCGGATGTACACAGGTGTGCAGGGAGGATCTGAAAGCTGTGTGAGTTTTCTAACCTGAATCTCGTAGAAAGAAACTTGCCCTAGAAAATAGCCACATGAGAGATTTCGCTGATTTTTTGGAGGGCAACATATATATTAGGAATAGAGGTAGCATAGAAATCCGGTAATCGTTATATAATTGTGTTCTGGGGGCACCCCTAGGGGTCCTCCTCTTGTGAGACTCTTAACTCACTGTGATAATGGCCTCCAACAAACGAGCCTCGTTCCTCATCAAGGACCAAACGCCTGCAGAGCTGATAAATGGCGCTCTCGATTTCATCGTTCAGGTAAAAACATGTTCCTGCTTAACCTCACCCTAGAGTCTTGGCGATCGAGAGTTAGCATCCTCCAATCGTGTTCGGCATCGCTTTCATCCTCAGTCACACCCACGGACCTGAAGATCTCTTTCGTGTCCACATTCTTTTGAATAATATGGCACATTCGATTTACGTTGTTCTGTTGCTTGTGTGACGATCTCCCCTGGCGCACCTGTCCGAATGTTATGATCGAACACTCGAGGCACGTTGGTCGCTCAGCGTGCATAATAACAACTGACAAGCTTCACTGCTTCTTCCTTTCTATGAAGCAAACTCAAGAGTTATGCTAGGTCTTCGAGACCTAGCACTGAACTCCTTTGCGCTTCTGTTGAAACTTTTCTTTCAGCGGCTTTAATCGCTTGAGGCAAGTATGTGGATTTTTTCTTGCCCCTGAAACGTTGTCTAGGAAGTACTTTTAATCAGTTTTTCCTAAGGATGCAGAGTCTTTAAACGCTGAAAGCAGCTTCTGTGTTTTGTTTTTTTTATCGTCAACTAAGTGATGACGATGTCGAGAGCCTAGCCATGTACTGCTGTTTTCACTCGCACGGTTGGACGTGTTGCCTACAGGTTTCTTCGCAGAAAAAACATACCAAGCTGCAGAGTGAATGCAAGTCGCTTATGGAACATTTCAATACAAACCTGCCAACCGTTTCTCTGTCACCAAGTAACGAAATTCCATCTCGTCTTCCTCCCGCAAGCGTCGAGCACAGTGTGGAATCCACTGACCTTGCTGCGGGCCCAGAGCCTCCACATCCTGAAGCCGCGACGGACAGTTCGGAAGCAGCCGGCGAAGGTGGTCAGGCTTCTGTCGCAGAAGAGACTGCATCCGCATCAGAACCTGAACCAACTCCGCAGGACGCACCTAATAACGGGACCGTTGAGACACCAGCTGTACCGCAAGGAGGCGCCAGCGAAGTCCCTCCGAGTCCCTCCACCACAGGACCAATGAGTCAGGAATCGGCCGTCTCGTCTGGGAGCACCGCAATGCCACCGCCCTCTCCAGCCAAAAAAGTACGCGTCAATGAGGGGCTCCATCTTACGGAGGACAACCTGACAAAACTTCTGACAGTTCTACGTCAAGCACAAGACACGCGCTTGCCTAAGGTTATGGAGATGATTCAGGACGTGTTGCAGCGCTTGATCGCTCACGGCCTCATAAAAGGGAGTGCGGATGCGCTGAAGGCTTCCACTTCCGAAGAAGTGGATAAAGAGACTTCGGGAATCGAGGGTAGTGGTGTTCCCACCGCAGCTGCCGGTGTCATAGACCTCATGTGCCGTGGAGTTGAGGGTGGGGAAGAAGCCGAACTTCAGGTTCTTAAGGGTTTATTAACTGCGGTGAGCAGCAGCACCTTGCAGGTAACCCACGGAACTCGCCCTTTCTGAACCTGAAAGCTTTCTCCGCCTTCATGTAGTTCAGATCTTGTAAGGGGAAACGGGGTGGTGCTGATGTTTCCTTGGCTCCCCTTTTACGTTTGCACGTTTACACCTTGTTATCCACCCTTCCCTTCGGATGGCGGGGTGTTGGTAAGTGCGCCTGACGTGGCCGCGGTACTGTCCTTTTTTTATGTGGCTTTTGAGGAGGCTTGCGAATTGAATCTACGCAGGTGCACGGCGAGTCTCTCCTAAGAGTTGTGCGTACCTGTTACAACATTTACCTCGCCAGCAAGAGCGAGGTCCGTTTTAACCCCGTTTTGCCAGCCAACCTGCAGGAATTATTATTCGTACCTTCCCCGTTGTCAAGCTCGGATTTTCTGCCTCCTTGTCTTCAGACACGTCCTGCGTTTTGTCTATTTTGGTGTGGGTGAGGGAGCAACGAGTCGGTTGCAACTTATCACATATTGCATACTTCTGTCCTCCTGAGCGGTACGATCTTGTCGGATAGACCTCTCCCAGCCCTCGTTGCTGAAAATAGGGGGTGCCTGACGGTCATTTCCGATTTGAATGTGCTCAGATCAACCAGACCACCGCAAAAGCTTGCTTGACACAGATGCTTACGGTGGTCTTCCACCGTATGGAAGCTGACTCTGAAGTGGTTCCGATGACCCCTATTGTTGTCGCACACCTTATTCAACCGACCGGGTCGGACGACTTGTCCAATCCGATGCTCCAGTTTGTGCAGACCTTCGTGAACAAGGTGAGCATGGGATTCGTCCCCTTCCGCAACCGAGTCAGCCGCGATAATCGTCTCTCAAACTCGCGCCTGTCCATACTTAAGTTGACCGTTTTCTCTTCACGTTTCGAGCTGAAACCTACTTGCCCACTTCTGTGTTCGCAAAGAGGATATGCAACGTTGCTCCTATCGGCACCTTGCCGCATTCGATATCACTGCCCCTCGTACAGGCGCTTTTAGGTTCGGCTGCAGTATCAGCTTTGGAGCGCTGTTCACGCCCCACTGTGAAAACTATATTAGTTGCGAACGTTTAACTCAACCTTTGCAGAAATATGCACGTTTTCTTCGTGGCTTCTAACTATGGTGACTGTGCATGCCGTCCTAAATAGGCTTTGATAGATCTGGAAGCTGCATTATATCCGCCGGTGCCGTCCGATTGGGGAGCTGACCAAAGTGACGAAGTTGAAGCACCGGAAGACGTCGTTTTCGATAAAGATGATATGGATGCGAAATCGTGGGAAGTTTCCGTCTACAAAAAGTCCATGGAGGTGCTTTACCTTTCTAGTTCCCTCTCCCCGTACCCTCCGGTCCCCTCTCCCTGAGATCACCAGCCTCTCTGTCGTCACACCCACGTATTGTTACAGGGTGTGCGTGCTTCTCCACGTTTTTAAGGCGCTGCGTATGATAGAGGAGGAAAATATGCGATTTTCTTTACACTTCAGGAGGAGCGTAAATCCACGGAGGACAACGACAATGCCTCTCAAGCATCGCAAGCTACGTCGGACCCGGAGTTCTCCCAGCAAAGTGGGATCCTACGCCGTGACGCTTTCCTAGTGTTCAGAGCACTATGCAAGCTTTCTATGAAGGTGTGCCGGCACCTGCCTCCAGCGCAAACAAAACACCGGCGGAGCATCGTAGCGGCACACGGCGTGCATTATGCCTTCTCTTATTGTCTTTTCTTAAGCATTATTGTCGTTGCACATCAAGTAGACCTTTCCGCCTCGTATGTGTCGTGGAGGTTGTCAAGCTGCTTGCAAACCCTTTCCCTCCAGTGACTACCTGCTGCAGAGATACGTGGAGAGAGGTTTTCGAAACGGCAGAAATACTCTCCTGTTTAGCTGCACTAAACTCTCTTCATCTCCGACCATATCACAGCAGCAGGGCTTCCGAAGTGTTTATATGCTCACTTCGTCCTTCAGCGTTTATGCTTTTCTTAAGTGTGTTCGGCCTGTGTGGCGCAGCAGGCACCTTCCGAAGGGCTCTCAGACCCCTTCCAAGCTCGCGGGAAAGCCTTGTCTCTCGAGCTCGTGAAAATATTGCTGGAAAATTCGGGCCGAGTTTTCCGCTCGAGCCCGAAGTTCATTGGCGCCATCAAGCAGTACCTTTGCATGTCGCTCCTAAAAAACTGCTCTTCCCCTTCCCCGCAGGCGTTCCAGGTGTCCGCGCCCTTCTTCTCTCGTGCCTCGCCTACTTTAGCCAGCCTGTGCAGTGTAGTCCGAGCCGCGGGGACCACACTTTGTCCTGTTGGACCAGCTCCCACCTCCGCCATCAGCCGCTAAGCCTGAGCTGTGTGGAGCGCCCCTTTTTCCTGCCTGCCTTGAAGTCATCCGTTCGGGTGGGAATCTCCCTTCCGCACAACCGTGCCAGGAACCATATCAGCCTTCGACCTTTGGGGGAACCATATAAACAGCCTTCGACATGCAGGGCAGGCACCTCATCTCTCAGTGGATCCTCCGGCCGAGCTCCAGGGCAACACGTTGAGAGTTTTGGTTGTGTGATCGATGTGTGGCCTCAGCTCTCCTGTTCGATTTTCGGAACTCTACTTCAGCGTTTCCGCGACGCGATGAAAGCGGAGATCGGTGTATTCTTCCCGATGATTCTGCTGCGCGTCCTGGAGGCACACTCCTCCTCCTTCCAGTCGAAGTCCACCGTGCTGAGATGCCTGCAGCAGCACTGCCTGGACTCACAGCTTTTGGTAGATCTGTTCGTCAACTACGACTGCGATCTCGAGGCTGGCAACCTGTTTGAGCGCACCGTGAACACGCTGGTCAAGGTGAGCCCTTCTTTGTCAAGCTCATAAGCAGCTGTGCTCTGCGCGGCTGTTGCTGTAGCAGCTACGCTCTGCTGCGCGACCACAGCAACGGGTGGTCGAGGCCCATAACCTGCTAAGCCCGAGCTGACCTGAATGATCTGCATTTTGTTGTTTTGCGGTGAGCTTGCGGCTCCCGTCTGCCTCCCAGCCTGTCGTGAAGTTCGGCGAGGCACAACAATGCCTCCGACGCTTCCCCGGCATCTCACCCCCACTCTCTGGACTGGACTGTGGACGCGGGAGTTGGCATAGGTTCCACAGCCAGCCGGTTGCCAGAGCCTTCGCTCACCATGTGCCCGTGTGCACCTGTTCTGCCAGGTTGCCCAGCGCAACTCGGTGAGCAGCGACACTCCGCTTACGCCTGTGCAAGACTCAGCGCTCCGACTCGATTCCATGCAGTCCCTGGTGTGCATCCTACGGTCACTCGCCACGTGGATCGACCGCCAACCAGAACACTCCCTGGACGCCGCAAGCGCTGACGCTGAGTCGTCTCAAGAGGTGGTACGCGAGCGCACCGAAACCTGCGACGTGAAGGAGGGCCCAGCGGCGCCCGGGGCCCTAGCAGCACCCTCCACGGAGGGCGACTCGAGCGAGACGACGCCCTCCGAGGCGCAGCACTTCGTCTCCAAGAAGGCGGAGAAGCTGGAGCTGCAGCAGGGTGTAGATCTCTTCAAGAAGAAGCCCGCCAAGGGGATTAAGCTCCTGCAAAAGCTGGGGCGGCTGGGGAGCGACCCGGGTATCGAACACATCGTGCCCGTGCATCCTCGCGCCTGCCAACGAACGCGTGTCATACTCTTGCCCTGACACTCGCCCTGCACACCGCTGTCCCGGCTTTGCTGCGCATTGCTTCTCTTAGATTGGTACATCGATGCTGTTGCGGAATTTGATCTGGTTTGCGCACGCTCCGTTTGTGCAGAGGAAATTGCGAATTTCCTGAAGACCACGTCCTCCCTCGATCGCACAGCCATCGGCGACTTCCTTGGTGAACGTGAGGAGCTCTCCCTGAAGGTGTGTCCCTCTTGGCCCCTATCTCCTTGCGCGACCCACCGCCATGGTTTCCAGCAGCTATGTTGCAGGGTGGACCATCATGTCTGGATCCACTCAGCCGGGAGGGCACGTGCTTGTCTGCAGGTGATGCATGCGTACGTTGATGGGATGGCTTTCTCAGGACAGGTAAACAAACCCGAGGCTTCTCAATCCGCGAATTCAAATCTCCCCCGTGTTGTCGGGGATCTTACTTCAGTGCCAAACTGTGCAATGTATGATGCAACCTACGTATTCAGGTGCCACCCCTCTAGGCCTGTGGGTGAGATTAATCGAGATGGTCTCTCTCTCTTGGAGCAGACTGAGGTGGCGGGCCTCTTGCGGTATCCCCCTTGCCATGCACTGAGAGATGATAGAATGGGTTGGGCGAGGGGGGGGGGCATCCGTGCAGACGTTTGATGAGGCGATCCGGTCTTTCCTCAGCGGGTTCCGGCTCCCGGGAGAGGCGCAGAAGATTGATCGCCTCATGGAGAAGTTTGCGGAGCGATTCTGCAAATGCAATCCAAATGAGTTCAAAAGTGCGGACACCGCCTATGTGCTTGCATACTCTGTCGTGATGCTGAACACCGACGCTCACAACCCGATGGTGGTCAAGAAGATGACCAAGGTATGCATCCGCATGCCTCCCCCCTTCCAAGACAGCTAACACAGTGCGCATGGGCGCGCTCCTCCTTCCAAGAACATGTAAAGGGCACACCGTTACACTCGGCGTCTTGTTACAAAATGAACCAGTTCCACATGCTCCCCTCTCCAAGAAAGTGGACGAGGTATGCATCAGCATAGCACCCCCCCCCTTAAAGAAAATAAGTATGCATTGGCCTCCCTCCCCCTCGAAGAAACAGCGTCGCCCGAACCGGCAGATCAGAACGGACGCGGGACATGCATACTTGTGGAGCGAAGAGCTTATGAAAGACAAGACGCGTGTTTTGGTTGGCTGCAGGCAGAGTTCCTGAAAAACAATCGCGGCATTGACGATGGCAAGGATGTGGCGCCGGAGTACCTCGGTGCCCTGTACGACCGAATTACCACCAATGAAATCCGCATGAAGGATGAGAAGGACACGGGCCCCACCCCGGGCACCAACAAAGCCACCAACCGCCTCGGCCTAGATCTGCTTCTCAATCTTTTTCCGGGACGGTGCGCTCCGTTTGTCTCGAAAGATATGACGAAGCCCAGGATGGCTCTAGGTCACTTTTATAGGCGGCCCCCCTTACTGATACTTGGCATGTTTCACTTGCAGTGGCGTGTACCAACCGTGCTGGCGTCAGTCTCTTTCGGTGGTAGGGGGCCTTAATGTTTGGCATGTATCACCGTCAGATCACAATCGCGTCTTGCCTTATGATTAGCTGACGTGGCATGTGGCACCTTCAGATCACAATTGCTGTATTGTCATGTGATTTAGCTGACGTGGCATATGGCACCTTCAGATCACGATTGCGGTATTGTCATGTGATTCAGCTGACGGCATCCCAACGCCTAGTGGCACCCATTTTCACTAGCCTCGTATCTTTGCCTGCTAACCTTCGGTAGAGCCATATGGTGCTGTGCGTCGCCGGCTGACTGGCTGACTCTATGCGGAGTCGTCGCGAGATTCGCCTCCTGGCCCTGGCTGACCCTACCCAGAGGCGTGGCATGCGTGCAGGCGCACGTCAGAGGGGAGTGAGGTGAGCGAGGAAGCCATCCGCAACACGCAAGCCAAGCTGCGGGAAGGCAGCCGCTGCGGGCAGCGCTTCCACGTGGCAACGCATGGGGAAAACGTCCGCCCCATGCTGCAGGTGGCTTGGCCACCAATGCTGGCTGCGTTCAGGTGCACTCCCCACCTCCGTGCAGGCCTCAGCTCGCCGCACTCGCCCCCAATCGCGCATTGCACTCTCGTCTTTCTCCGGTGATTGGCTCCGCCGCACGCGCCCCCAATCGCGCATTGCACTCTCGTCTTTCTCCGGTGGTCCGCTCCGCCGCACTCGCCCCCAATCGCGCATTGCACTCTCGTCTTTCTCCGGTGATTGGCCCCGCTGCACTCGCCCCCAATTGCGCATTTTACTCTCCGGTGATTGGCTTGGGAACTCCAGGCGTGTGATGCCATACTGAGCATCCGGTTCCTACGAGTTCCAGCAAGGCGTTGCGTCGCCGCCTGCCGCCTGCCGCCTTTAGCAGCTCTGCAGGGCGCGCACATCCCCGCTGGGCGCGAGGTGTGTTTCACTGAGGGAGGCGGTGCTATGAACAGTTTGCCGATGGAGGAGAGTGACGACCCCCACACGGTCGCCCTGTGCTTGGATGGGTTTAGGTGCGCCCCTGAGATGAGCCTCACCAGACCCCCCCCGGCAGGAGTGGTGCAAAGTGACGAGGGTGGTCACCGGTCTGCTGGCTCCTGCACAGCTCCGCGCGTCACCTTCAGGCCTGCAATGTGCTCGCAGGGCAGGGCATGCGTGGCCACAGAAGATAGGCTAGCTGAGATCCTGGGGCGGCTCGAGGAAGGCCGGCTAGTTTGTGGCTGGCTTGTGGGGTGGCAGCTTGAAGCGCGTGTGCCTTGTGTGCTGCCACGTGTGCCCCGGGAGGTGACACTCGACACTCTTGAAGCGCGTGCGCCATGTTTGCTGCCACGTGTGCCCCAAGAGGTGACATGCTTGAAGCGCATGCACCATGCGTGCTGCCACGTGTGCCCCAAGAGGTGACATGCTTGAAGCGCATGTGCCATGCGTGCTGCCACGTGTGCCCCGAGAGGTGACACGCTTGTTGCGCGGGCGCCATGTGTGCTGCCACGTGTGCACTGTGCTGCTGGCACTTAGGAGGCACTGAGAGAGGGCGGAGTTGGGGCTTTGGATGACGCAGGTACGCCATCCACATTGCCTCCGTGCTGAACATGGAGACGCTGCGAGACGCGTTTGTCACCTCCCTGACAAAGTTCACCCTGCTGGTGTCCCCCGCGAACATGCAGCCAAAGAATGTGGAGGCAATCAAGGTAGGAGGCAGCTTCTTTCCGAGGAAGGCTCGGGGGCTCGAGACAGGAGGCTGATGGGAGTAGGTCTGGATCAGCCGCAGTGGGAGACGGAGGGTGAGGAGGTTGGTCCGGCAATTGACTTGGTGTGTCAGCTGGCTCGAGGGAATGACCGATAGGGGACAATGTGGGGTTGAGGAGGGCTGTGGAGTAGTTCTGCACTCTGTCTGAGGATGGATGAGAGAGTAGAATGGCGATTGACTGGGGCTGCATTGGGCTGAAGGCGGGTGTGAGAGGGGATGAGGATGGCGCTGCATTGGGACTTAAGGTGGATGAAAGGGAGGG